>JAQFYG010004048.1:0-11555 GCA_034694325.1 Entomobrya corticalis | reverse complement strand
AATAGTTGTTTGTCTTTACCGAAAAGGACACAAAGCGAGTAAAACAATATTTTTATTATCAGCAGCCAGAATATCTACCAATGCCGAACATCTTCTTTGTTTGTTTTTGAATTTTTCTATAGAAAACAACGTACACTTATGTAATTTGTACTTTATAATAACTACACTCTTTTACTTCATTTGAAATTCTGTATTAATCTACAGCTAGCGACAATACAATCGTGCTTCAAGATAGTCGAAAAAATCTAGAAAAAAGCTTTAATAGCGTTAATCCGTGCCACTTTTCATGGTACACGGTCGATATATTTTTATTATTTGTTTAAAGAGGATACTGTAAAAATAAATATTTAAAAAATAAGCAGATCGAATGAATTATTTGATATTGAAATGGTGCAGATATACGAACAAAGTTGAAAATTCATATTAATGACTTTGATGTTTAAACACGGAACACTAAAGTCTTTGCTAAAATGGTTGGTTTTGGAAAACATTGTCATCGTTGGAAGCTGATAAGTTGTGAAGATAATGATAACCCGACTAGTGTAAGCAAGCACAATGCTTGATATTATTCCAATGAGTATTTTAGTTGCTCCACTTCATGAAATCTGTGGATTTTTGTGGGCAAAAAATATTATAATATCATGAACACGTCAAATATGACCTTAATTATTTAAACCCAAACAATTTATTCTTTACTTTAATTACCTAAACAGTATTAATCTTTCCTTTCACCAAACACTTACATATAATGAAATCATTTTGGCGCATCAATTTTCCGATTTCGTACATGCTTTTGACAATGTATTTTATATAAATAGAAAAGAAGTGCATCGAAAAGTAATTAACTGTTATTTGGAAAAAATACATCCTAGAATCACGCGAGATCATTAATATATTCCAATAACAAATCCTATCGTAGATATTTTGTTATAACTTTGTGGTAGTTAGCTAATAATATTTGGTATTTTGTTTTGTTGATAGTAGCGTGGCTGTAGCTTTGTGACTAGCAGGTTGGAGAGATATATGATGTGGTTGGACGACATTGACATATTAATTTCTAATGCAAATTTAGTAGGTCAAATTAAAAATTTTGAACAAACTTGGAAATAATCATTTCCTGTTTTAATATACAACCAGAAATATAATACTTAGACTTCATATTACTTTTACCATAATGTTTTTGTTTAAACATGGTAAAAATAATTTTCCAATGATGACAATGGTAAGAACATTATTGCCTTCTTTTTCATTCTTAAAAGATATAACGTAATTTTTACTTTATTTAAAGATATTTTTACAGTAATAATTGATTGCCAAAAATCTAATTAAACCGAAATATATCTCAACATAAGTATACTTCAAGACGTCTTTAAAAACAAAATACAAACCATTCAGTGCAACAGTCCGATTCAAGATATTAAAACACGTAGATACTGGTAGATTTGTATAAATATTAAATGAAGGTACTTTTGGATTTAAAAATTAAGTTAGAAGCAATTGTTTGCTCCACAGTACAATTATATGTAATTCATTAAAGATTATAGATATTATTTAGAAGATTACACGTAAAACGTGTTGTAAAATCGGTAAACTATTGTTTTTAGGAGCGAATGGAAAGAATTTTGATGCTACTGCTTTATGACAATTGCTTTGTGAAGAATTCGAGTAATAAAACGTAACAAATACGAATGAATATCAATTTTGTTTTTAATATTTACATGTGCTTTGGAATAGATTTGATAAATGGAATGCAAGAATTTCTTGAAAATGTTGCTCATTATTATTGTTATTATTATAATTATGTATGAATTTCTTTTTGGCTTAACGAATCGTAAATATCATTTTTTAAATTCATTCTTCCTCTTATACTCTATTTTTTATTGCAAAAAATGTTTTGACGTAGAAATTTACAAAACGCGGTAATCGTTTGGTCAGGATTTCGAAAAACATAAACTACTACAACTTACTAATGAATCGGTGCATTTTTAATATATTATTACAATACTTGTTAGCATAAAAAATTAATTTCTAATAGACGACTCATGATATTGTCGTGCACCATCATTAAAATTTCAAACTACGAGTTCAACATATAATATATTTACCTTGGACACTTTGACAGTGAATAAATTGTTGCTTTGAAGAGCGACCATTATGCCGATGAGTAAGATTTGACAAATCCTAAATTTTAACAAATCTCAAAATGCCTAGTCGCAAATGTAAAATTTGCTTTGATTGAATTGTGAATAACAGATTTAAATTTAAAAATACACACAACGATTATAAACAGTCATGTTTGAAGTTTGAAACGACATTTAGTTGGATAATTTGACGAATGCGGGTCTCATGAAAATTACAAAATTTCGACTTTTGTCAGCAATATTCAGTAAAAATATTCATTACACTTCTATATTGATTTACTGTGTGGTCGTGCAATAATTCCATCTCTGAGTATAAATTATACCTCATCTTATACATAATTATTATAAACGGGTTCATTACCAGTTTAGTACATTTTATATTTAAGCCTTCTTGCAATTGCAAGCACCGATTACATAAATTTGAATCAAGACAGCCTGAAATACAGTTTGATGCATGCTGTCATATATCGACGCCGATCCGTATGTTTTCATTTGAAATCGAGTATTCCATACATGGCAGCTAATTCCATGTACATCAAATTAGTTATACAGATACGCAGTGCACAATATAACTATTAGTAAAGACATTTTATGATGTTTTATTGACATTTTCTAATCTTATATTTTATATTCCATATTTATTTTTATATTATCTTACCTAATGTTTCGGTTGTTCATCTATTTTGCTCCATTCTAGTTTATTTATTTGGCCTGGTACGGATGATATATATAATAGTAATTCCTTTCTAGTACATTTAGAAGAAAAGTGTGAAAATTGTTTTTATTAGACAAACATGTTCGTACTACTCATCAAAATATTTAATTTAGTTTGTACTAACTTAATATAATAATTGGTACATTTATAAATTAATAGATTCGTTTCAAATCCCGCGGTCTAATATTCCGCTTGTCACTGTCAAAAGGTGACTTGTTGTGGATAATTACGATATCTTGAGAAGAAACAAATACCAAAAAGGCTCCAGATTATTACAATGAGCTTCAAGTTACTTTATTTTATGAAAGTATGGGATTATTTTGTACTAAAAAAATTAATCCTAACCATACTTCAAATATAGATCTTAATTTTTTATACCAATACACCATTCGCCCCTTTCAATTTTGTTAGATAACTGCCAGCACTCACTTGAGTTTAGATCAACCTTAGCTTCTGAGACAACAAAAATTTGATGGGTGAAATTTTCGTGGCGTATAAATTCCACAAATCTGTTCCATAGCCGCTTTATGCTTTTGACTGTGTATTTTACGTAAATAAGCAATTAACAGAGATTTTGAAACGCTACATTACAACATCATGCGAGATCTTATAGACATCAATAATGACGCGTAACGCTGTTAGTTTGATGCAATTAAGTAGTGAATAGATTACTAGTATTTGGTATTTTGTTGATTGTAGCTTGGATTTACTTTGGAGACATACATGATGTAGCTTGACTACGTCAATTATCGAAGTCATAGGCTTCTTGGGCGAAAATGCTGATCCTTTCACAAATTAATATATCACAAGAAAATAATACTTAGCTTTCATAGCAATATAAATTATTGACTGCATACTGTAATAGAATCCTGATTATTAGAGTAACTTAATGACACAACTTATGATATTGCAATACAAATAAAATGAAAATCCAAATAGATCCATTTTGGTTTAAAATAAACAAAAGTAGCAAAGCAAAAGGTTATATTTAAAACATTATATATAATTGATGCTTTAAATGTAATAGGATTTTCTTCAAGGAATTTTATGCCTTTACATTAAGAAAAGGCAATGTTCCTTGTAATTTTTAAAAAGAAAGCTTACATTTTAAAATTTTTGGTTGCATGTCGTCGATATTGAAGCACGTTCTGCTGTATTTATTTTGCGACAAAAAATCAATTTTAAAAATACAAATCATACAGAATCGCTAGATCGAGAAGTCGTACCTAACATTCAAATCTACTTAGAATGTATGCATAAATAATTAACCTTTTTTACAACTCTAAATTATCTTGAATAATCTGTTCAACTGAACTCTTTTATTATCTTGATTGGGTATATCTGCAAGTCCTTTTCATGTCATGTCAAATGTCAATGATTATCGAGTAAAACTGACCTTTGCAGCTTTGACAGCTTGGATTTCTACAGCAAAATATTATTAGTCGATAAAAAGTTGCTTATGCTTGCTTCCAAAATTACTTGCACTTTGTGTATATACACCAAATTATTGTCCGGGGTCATCCGCAATTGAAGCATTTCGTTGACCCATTCCAGGCTGCTAGATCGAGGAAACTACGTATACTAGTCACATAATCTTCTGTAAAACATTGTTGTAATTGTCAATCATCATTGTCAAAAGGCTACATGTTGTAGATATTAGCGTTAACTTGAGTAGGAAGAACATAAACAAGGCACAATATAATTTAGATAAAGAGATTTTAGTTGATATATTTTAGAAAACTCTGGGATTATTGTGGGCTGAAAAACCAAAATTATAAATATTTGCTTAATTATTTAGACGAATACAACTTGCTACCCATTATTTCTCTTTATGAAACTATGAATAAAATTTGAAATAAATCTGCTATTTAACTTAAATACCAATTATAAGTTTAATAATTTTTTGGCGTATAAATGTTCCCATTTTGTTCACATTGCCGTTTATGCTTTTGACGGTGTGTATTATGTAGACAAGCATTTTACAGTGATTTGGAAGCAATACATCACACAATCACGATAAATCATGCAAATACCATTAACAAAGCCTATCGTAGGAATTTTAATGCAACTTGATGGTGCTTGGTTAATAGTATTTCGTATTTTGTAAATAATAGCTTGGGATTGGCTTTCTTTTACTTTTTTCGGAACTATATAACAACATACATTATTGCCTTGTTATCAGGTTCCTTTCAATTATAATTTCTTCAGACGTTGTGGTACAAAAACCATGTTTGCATCTTTTATCATTATAATGATAAGAACATTACCCTCTTACTTTTCATGCCATTATCCTTGTAAAAACGTACAACATTTTAACTATTGTTTTAGACTTTATACAACAATAATTGATTTAGTAAATCCAATTAGTAACGAAATATATATCACAAAAATCATTATCGTCATTTTCATATCCCATCTTTTAAATACATACCATGCGGTATAACAGTTTAAACAATAATAAATTAAGTTATAACTGATTACTTGCTCCATGGTACACTTAATTTTTTGAACTTACACTTGCATTTGGCAAAAAGATTAAGCAACATTGGTAAAATATTATTCTTAGGAACGATTTGACAGGAAAACAGGCACATTTGTGTCATTACATATCAGCAAAATTGAGGTTTTTTGCTCTCTATGGCGATTGATTCAGGAAAAACTCATATAAACAACTAATAATAGCAAATTTGGTTATAACAATCCACCTGTAAATTGATATATATTTTTAATGGAATACCGGAGTTTTTTTTTTGAAATTGATTGTATTTATTGCAATTATTGATTAGGTATATTTATTTCCACATTAATGTGCCAGACCACTGGGTCAAAAGAGTTTTGTGTCCATTATCTTACTCAGTAGATGTATAATCTCTTGACCTCAAAATAATCTCTCGACGTTGAAATTTGAAAATTTCATTAATCATTTTATCCGATTTCGGACAAACACAATCAATTACGTACGAGGTAAAATTACGTTTTACTCAAGTACTTTTCCAAATGATTGAGTTTCCCCTGCAGTTGGTATAAATTAGCCAGAAATACTTTTTTTCGGATTTAGGGAAAAAACTAAGTCTGCATCTTGCTTCAATGCTTGCTCAATTTGATACAGATGACTATAATTTCTTTTCAATTTCTAATTTAAGTTTAAATCGGCTATCCATCTACCACATTTTTAATCTATGTATCATTACCACCATAAGCGTTACAAACAAAAATTATTGACGTTGGGCGTAACGACTTTTTCTGGTCGAAATTTGCCTTTGTTGATCGGTAATTTATAAGTTTGAGTTAAATAATTTGAAGATGTCGGCACATGCTTGAATGTCTATTTAAATTTTATAAAATTCACCGATGTTTTTAGCGTCATCAGCATATATGAGAAAATATTATCAATAGAAAGCCGAAATAATGCTTACTTTTTAAAAAACTGAAAACAAGTCTGAATGAATATTATTTGAAATACAAAATCTTACAAAATATACACTGCAGTTAATTAATTTCTCCAGTTATCATCCAATGAAACAAAACAGGATGCAATGAAACAAATAGCGTAGATTGTGGGTTAAAAATTTGAATTGTTTTGGTTCATTATTAATTCTAATCAAAGTAAATTATTATTTATTATTTCAAATAGAAGCCTTCAACAAAAATTCAATGTATTAATACATGGATCGACGCCGCTTCTTTTTTTGCAAAAACAAGAACTATAAGTAAAGCTTAATAGATCAATAAATGTTGCATGTTGTGATGTATGAATATTAAATGATTACGAAAAACCCGGGAATATTTGGTAAAATAAATACATTTTTAAAAATTGAAAGCTTAATGACTATAAAAATGGACAAATGATATTTTCTCGAATAATTCAACAGTCTTGGATTTCGTTCTTTTTACAATCATTTAAAAAATGGGAAATCTTCCGATGAGGTAATTTCAACAGCACATTGTTTGATTATGATTGACTAAGTATCAAACTGGGTATTTGTTTTTCAACTATCCGATCTCCCATATTGAATTAGTCAGCAATGAGGACATTGAAATCCTGCAATCTCAATTATGATGGAAACGGGGTCATTTCTTCGCACCAACTTCACGTCATCGTTACATCCAATGATGAAATCACAACAGACTAACCATCATTTAAAACCGAGTAGTACAGTTAAGTCTACATAAGATTTAATATTATTATGTTTTAAACGGTACGATACAAGGCTTTTACCTGCGAAACGAGACTGATAATAATCCCAATAATAATGCATTACTTTATAATTCAACATCTTTTGAGAATATTGATGAAATGATGAAAAGAGGAAAATACGAGATATTTTTACTGAAAAACATCAACAATTCTGGATGATAAATAATAATGATGATCTTCTGGTGAGTGGAGCTTTCCAATATATTCTACAGGCATACTTAACTTGTTCGATATTCTATTTCCATGATCCTTTTATGATTAATCTCTCCTCCATTAGTAGCTCGAATTTTCATTAAAAATATATTTGGCGTCGAAGACTGCAAAATTGTTGCAGGGCTGCATTGAAATTTGAATAGAAATTTTATGATGAACTCGAGTCTTAAATTTCCGTCAACATATTTTACGAGCTGTTAAATAGGACTCTTTAAGGAAAAGATTCACGGCTTCCGGCGCAGCCTGTTGCTAGTCAATATTCCTAGCATGACGCCGACGCCTAAAAACTGCTTATCGCAGAGGTCTTGCTACAACTGGAATAATGGAAATCGACTTTCTCAACTTTATGAGCATTAATGTGATAAATAGTGTAAAAATTAAAATTGCGAAACCATGTTCATACAGAGGAAAAATTAATCTCAGTTATAATCAGCGTGAACTATGAAATTGTTGTCTTTTCCCACTTTACTCCCATATTGCACATATCGATGACCAATAACTCACTACTTAAAATTGCAATACTACTGTTCATAAAATACTACCAGCAGGAAATAAAGCGTTCTTTTGTTTATTCTATGTAATATATACCTTTCGAAAATAATTATTCGGACAATGTTATGTGTTTTTGTTGTAATCTTTTACATTTAGTTTCATAGTAAAATATTGGAGTAGCACTTTGAAAAAAATATGTGATATGAACCAATCGATCATATTGCAAGTATTTTACATGCCCAGAATGCACACTTTGTAGACTACCATGCGCCGGTTATGCTATTTCAATAGTTTTATTCTGTAGAGTATGTCCAGTTTGTCCAGTGTTATCGAAGTACTAGCCGCACTGGCGACACCGCTATGTTCCTAGCAACCCATTAGCGAAGACAATATGAATCTCTTCCTTAATCTGTTAAGTAAGTATTAATTTTGTTTTTAATTAATTATTATTGTATTTTTGTTTCTTTTTGATTTCTTTGAATAAACGAATAATATTAACGTAAATATTGCCGTAGTTATAGCTACTGGTACCAAAGTATCATTCCATATATTATTGAATCAAAGATGCAGATCAGCAATAAATACAACAATGAACAATAGTAATAGCTTTTGTTCCCAATTTTTTAAAATTTAAACATATTTCGTCGTTTGTGTCACTGTCAAAGTAATAAATATTTACATATGTAATTACGATAACTACTTTACCGGTCCCAGCGGTTTTTTTTAAATCACAGAAAATATTTTTAAGCCCTTATATTAATGAAGTATCTTGAACAAATTTTTGTTCTTAGCTAAATATAATTGCATTCGTAGTTCAAACAACGACAAAGTTATGTAATTTATATGAAACTGTATACACAATCGTAAATCGTAATGGCAGTGATAATGATAAATAACCTAAGAGAGAGTTTTTAAGATGAAAATAAATAAATGAAACCTTTCAAAAACAGATCGAAGCATCATATTAGATTTTCTCAACAAATATCTTTTTTGGTATGAATTTTGCTATTAAAACAGCGTAAACTTTAGTTATATACACTTTTATAAGTAATCTTTCATATAAAAATAGATACTCACTCTGCTTTGGCAACAGCAGTTAACAATCTAGCTTTGCACATATTTAGTCCAAAAAAATTAGAAAATAAGCTTCAATTGCGTTTGTCCCTAGTCCCTACCACTTTTCTTGGTCAACGGTTGCGATAACTAATTAATATATATTTCAAGAGGTTTCAATTATGACAATTTTTTGCATGTCTGTTTTAAATTTTTAGAGTTTCACGATACAACCATTTGGTGCACAAATCTTGTTAACTAATTCCGTAGTTTCGATTTATCACTGTAAAAATGAATATTAATTAAAAAATAAACAGATCGAGTGAAATATTTTTTATTTAAATTGTGCAGTAATACAAGCCAATATGAAATTGTATATTGATGACTTTTGATGTTTAATCAAGGAAGACTAAATCTTCGAAATTTTTTCGCTGAAAATGTTGTTATTGACAAATATTGTCATCGCTGTAAGCAGTTAATTCTGAAGATAATGCTAACCCGAATAGTAAAACAGCCACAATGCTTGATAATATTCCAATGAGCATTTCACTTGATTTATTACATGAATTCTATGGATTGTTGTGGGCTAAAAGGAATTATTATAATATTATAAATACGTCAAGTATGAACATTTATCAATAAAACCCAAACAGTTTATTTTTTACTCTTTACTTTCTTTACTTTACTTTACTTAAGAGCAAATCAGTGCTAACCCTTCCTTTCACTGAACTCTTGCATATAATGCTTCTACTACTTCTACTTCCAAACACTGATACGTGTGAAATGAGTAATTGGCTATATGTATACGAAATGCAGCAACTCAAACAAATGCTTTTATATTACAACAACCTGAAGCACTCAAATCCGATGCCTCTGGAAAATATAACATGTGACTCTGTAATTATTAAAAGATCAACAAGAAGCAAGAACATTAAATATGTTGACAAATCTCTCTGTAAAGATTACTTGCAATATATATGTACCAAACTCTGGTTGAAATTACCGTGCGACATAGCTGATCATAATATGCAACCTAATCATTTCAAGCAAGCAGTGAAAGATTTTATGATTCAACAAAGAAAACGTTACAGTGATCCCAACGAAAATAATGACTACGAAAGAAATTAAAGAAGTTATCTACGATGTCAGCAGACTAATTTGTAACTGTGAAAGTGAATTAATTAAGTGAAAGTGGCGAATATTAAATGTAATCATACCAATCAGCGTAACAACCCAGGATAGGGGTGCTGATTGTTGATTGACTATTATTGTTATTATTACTGTTTTATGCTTTTGGCTAGGTATTTTATAGAAATAGAAAAGTATTGAATGCAAAAGTAAGTAAAGGTTATTTGGAGAAAATACGTCCCATGATTACGTAAAACATTGGTATTCTAATAACAAAACCTATTGTAGATATTTTGTTATAACTTTGTGATGGTAAGCTAATAATATTTCTTATTTTGTTTTGTTGATGGTAGCTTGGGTTTAGCTTTTTGACTGGCAGGTTGGAGAGATATATGATGTGGCTGGACGACATCGACATATTATTTTCCAATACTATTTTAATATATACTATTTATTTAGTTGCAAAAAACGTTTTCGGTGTAGAAATGTGCAAAATGTAGTAATCATTTTGTCAGGATTTTGACAACCATAAACTACAACTACTTACTAATGAATCGTTATATTTTCAATTTATTATCATAATACTAGTTAATATGGAAATTTAGTTTCTAAGAGACGACTCATGAGATCGTCATGCACCAACGTTAAAATTTCAAACTATGAGTTCCGCAAAATATTCACCTTGGACAATGAATAAATTGTTGCTATGAAAAACAAACATTATTCAAGTGAATAAGATTTGACAAATCTTCCATTTTAACATATCCCAAAATGCTTAGTCACAAATGTAAAATTTGCTTTGTATTGAATCGTGAATATAAGATTTAAATTTTTAAAAACACACAATGATAATTTACAGTCAGATTTGAACTCTGAAACGACAATTTGTTGGATACTTTGACGACAGCGGGCGTTATGAAGATTACAAAATTTCTGCTAAATAATATCAGCATATATAAAAATATTCACTTTACTTCTGCTTTGCTTTACTGTGTGGTCGCTCAGTATATCCATCTCTAAGTATAAATTATATCTCATCTTATACATAAATACAATAACAAGATTTATTTTCAGGTTACCAATTTTATATTTAAACCTTTTAGCAATTGCAAGCAACAATCGCAAAAATTTGAATCAAGACAACCTGAAATACAATATGATGCATGGTGTCATATATTGATGCCGATCAACACTTTTCCCTTTTTAATTCTGTTGTGAAGCTAAAAGAGACACCTCCCACTTTTACGTGATATTTATAAAAATTCTCAATGCAGATAAAAATGTCACCGCAAGTCATTCTACGAACTTTACGATATATTTTGTAGTTTGTATATCTTTGAAATATCTGGAAGATAATTTGGAGATATCTGGGAGATATCTAGGAGATATCTTGGAGATATCAGGGAGTTATCTTGGAGATATCTTGGAGATATCTGGGAGTTATCTTGGAGACATCTGGGAGTTACCTTGGAGATTACTCCCAAGTAATTTTTACAGTGAAAGACATGTTCACAGTGAAGGACATGTTCACAGTGAAAGACATTTTCACAGTGAAAGACATTTTCACAGTGAAAGAAATTTTCACAGTGAAAGACATTTTCACAGTGAAAGACAT
>JAQFYG010004047.1:0-11555 GCA_034694325.1 Entomobrya corticalis | reverse complement strand
TTGTGGGATAAGATTCTTCGCCAAAAAGGATTTAAAATGTCACACAATGATTCACACTGGAGAAAAGCCACATAAATCTCAGTTTTGTGCTGGAAACTCCCGAAGCATAGAAGAGTTACACCAAGACATTCGCCGTCATGTCCATGAAAAATCCAGTATTTGTGAAATTTGTGGAAGGGAATTCGCGAACGCTTCAGCTCTGAATTATCATGTGAAGTCTTGGTTTGCACACCAAATTCATAGCACTATTTGAACATACTTATATTATGGACAATGTTTACTATACAGACACATTTTACCATGCGTCAGTTTTCACGTGTTATCTGCTCTCTCGTCTGGCTCAACTCTAATATGAACCCGAGCTGTTAACACAAAAACTCTCTATGTATTTTGAATTTAAACAAACGGTTTTTACGACAAACTAAATTTCTGTTTAATGCTGTTAAAAAGAATTGCGTACTTATCTAAAAATCAATGTTATATGTTTCAGTATATATTTGTGTTGGAGCAGTAAACCTGCAATGTGTATGCAAAATTAATTTCCCTTACAAACACAGAGTAATTTGAATGATAATTCTTCAAAAATATTTTACGCAAAAAGTCTAAAAACATTTTATTATTGACTTTGTAAAACTCTCCAATGCACACCTGGAACCTGCATCTATGTTTTTGTGCATTCATTTTTGGTACATAAATACAATCTCTTTTATACCATGCAGTTGATCATATCTATACTGCTTAGTATGTCTCCTTTTCGTACAAAAATATTTTACTCAATTACTTAATAGTTTTTTAAAAATCAGCATGGTTGTTTGTTAATCAAAATATATACATTAATTTAATTAACTAGATACATAGCTGTCTTTGTACATATTTACAAGAAACGCAGAAGCAAAAATAACTTGAATAGTCGCATTTTTGGAGAAAGGGTTCCGTTCTGAGAAAGGAAATTTTATTTTTTCATTTTGTGCGTCTTTTAGTAAAAAGTTTTTGTGTAAAAATAAGGGCTTGTTTACTGCTATCAGCTACTGCCTTGATGCTTATTATCATCACATATTGTGAATATGATATAAGTACTTACAATTTATGTTTTTTTAAAGCAAAGGTGCATATTTTCATGCTTGCATGTTTTCTTTGAAGATAAAACCCCAATTTTTGTATTTTATCTGTTTCATTCCTTTTGGATAATGCATTTTTGTATTTGTTTTATTTCATTGCACTTTACACATAATTTCATATTACCTATACTGGTAATGATTGACCCTACAAAAACATGTTGCATCGTCTCGGGCCGTTCTTGAAAGGAAGGAATATTGAGAGACAATGAGAATTTATCTCCTTTAGAATCATCATACTTACTTACTTGTATTTACCAAATGAAGGTTCAAACTTCTATGCATAATGTTTAAAATAAATTAAACGTCTTTATGCCATATGTCACTACTATAAAAGAACTGAGAAGCTCGTTACAACTCTGATCATTCGTTTATGCTGCAAACATTTAATTCCTTTAAAACAAGCTCGGCTTTTTTAATGTTGTATAATGCGCATGCAGCGCATTTGTGGGGCTTTTTTTGTATGTGGCTATATTTCATGTGTTGTATTTTCTCACTTGTTGTTACGAAACCTTTATCGCATAATTCACAGTTATATTGTTTTTTTCCCCGTGTGACTTCGAAAATGATCAACTAAACTAGATTTGTCGTTGTATGCTTTATCAAAAAACATGCATTTAAAGGCCGGAATATTCCCATTGGAATGTGTCCTTAGATGACGACGCAAACTGCAAGATTGATCAAATGTCTTAATACAATGATTACAAGAATACGGCTTCACGGTAAGGTGAGTTTTTCCATGGCGTCTTAATTCAAAAATATTTGGAAAAGTCTTCCTATAAATTGAATATTTAAAAGGTCGTTCTTCCGTGTGAGTACTCTCATGGCGGATTTTATTTACACGAGTTCTAAAAGCTTTTCCGCACGTCGAGCATTTGAAATGTTTTTCGTTGGAATGAGTTAACACATGAGCATTTAGATTAGATTTTGATGATGCTTGTTTATCACAAACGTAGCACTCAAACGTTTTTCCAATATGCACGTACTTTATATGTTTATTGAGGTCACCAACAGAAACAAATTGTTTGTCGCAAATCTCGCATTTATGAGATAGCTCTCCCTGGTGGCGTCTGACATGTTCCTTTAAATTACTCTCCTGTTGAAAGGTTTTGTCACAAAGGTTGCAAGGAAATTTGATTCTCATATGAACGGATCTAACGTGTGAACGCTTTCCTGCCGCTGATTTGAAGCTTTGGTTACACTTGCTGCATGGATGCATCTTTTGCCTTCTATCTTCCAAGTACTTAATAAGCAACAAAACAATCCACAATTAGCAATGCGTTGTAAACACAATTCATAAAATTGAAATGGAAGCCATTTAAATAATAAATAATAATAAGCTTCTATTTAAATCACTTTAAAAAATGAAAGGTATTATTTTTTGACTTCCAACTTTACAGAAGTTTTAGAAGCTAAATATCATAAAAAAGAACTTTGGCGCACAAAAGTTTTAACCATATCTTTTAAAAACTATCAAAGAAAAAATAAAGAACTGACACAAATATGAAAACAACTATTTTTGCTGTATTGGCAGGGTAAAACTCAAACAAAAAATACAAAACATTTTACTTGGTTAGCTTCCGTAATTTTAATCCATTTGCACGACCTTACGTTGAAAAATGCTACATTTAGAAAACATGTTCTAGCCACCATATTATTGCATGCACAAACTTGAACCTCCAAAATATCCCAAGAATAGATATATACATGACCTTTCAGAAGCAATTCTTGCACAAGAAATAAATTTTAAAAGTCCTCAAGGTTACTCACAACTAAGTATGTTTCTTGAGAGAGATATAAGCTCAAAAAGCATTATAAAAAATAAAACTGCTAATGTAACAACGTCGAGCACACAATCACGGTCAGATAGCAAGCAAATAAAATCACAAACGCAATATAAAAAACCATTAAATAGTCACCAAAAACCGTCAAAGAAAAAATCTAAAGACACTAACAGGTTGATAGCTAATAAACACGTATATCCTGGTAACAGCCAGAAACAGAAAGCTCCAGCTAATTGCAAATTGCATCCACCTTTACATAATTCCGAATTAAATATCGTGGATACCAATAACAATGTAGAACAGCAACCAAATATCAAACAAAGCGAAGACAAAGTAATGAGTGGAAAGAAGAGTAGAAAAAAGGCATCTACCAATTCATTTTAATAATAATAAATGGTCTATAGGTCGTATTTTCCTGTCTACATGTAAAGTGTTTCTGTCTATTAGTCGTCGTAGTAAACTTTCAATTATCGTAGTGAGTCATAAGTGACCAGACTGAGTCGAAGTATGTCGTAGGAGTAAAAACTGTTGGATAACCTTCTACGTCCGCACTTAAATACCAATAAATAGAGCTAAAAAACCTACGACGTATACGAAGGGTCGTCGTAGTGAGCTGACATTTGTCGTAGTGAGGCGTAGGTTACCATACAGAGTCGAAATATGTCGTAGGAGTAAAACATAGAATAACTTTCTACGCCCGCACTCAAATATTTATAAATAGAGCTAAAAATCCTACGACGTACGATAAAGTCAACCCTATCAGTAACTTATATTTGTAACGTAAAGAATAATAAGTTTAGCTATAACATGAAAGATTAACTTTATTTTTATTCGTTACAAACTCTAAATGGTAGGTAAAGCTGGTAAATTTAAATATTAAAATATTAAGTAAAACAGTTAACTATTATAATGTGTAAGTGTTTGCAAGATAATGATGATTCATGTGTTGTGTTTAACAGTTGAAATAATGATACAAACAGACCTATATGTAACCTAATGTATCCTTAGTCTCTCTAAAATTAAATACCAATGGTGAGTTTAGTAACCTATTTGCTATTTATATATTTATATATTAAATACCTAATTTTATATAACACAAATATAAGGTATTTAGCAATGATTTCTGTATTCAAATGAATTTAAGTCCATTTTATATTAATTTTTAAATATTTTTTATTTTTTAATTTTAATTTTGTCCATTTAAAATCATTTCTATAATTAACAGAACCTGAAGATGAATTAAATAAATCGAAACCGGTCGTTCTACTGGTATTTTTTCACCCAAAGAAGAAAAGAGTTGCGCCTCGCAAAATTATTCATAATCATCCAATTCATTTTAATCTTTAAATCATGCACATGCTTCTTATCATATATAATTCCTTTTATTGATGAAATCTAAGTCCTCTTGAAAAAACAGGCTTTAAATAATGATCACCTTAAAGGGAATAAGAGGTTAAACGACCGACAGATGATAATAGTGTTTGATTTATCAATGTTTCGACTTTTCTCAAAGTTTCCAACAAAGCAGTAAAATAATTTATCGAAATACTGAAGAAATTTGTCAAGTAAACCACAACAAAATAAATAATCCTAGTTTTTCGTCGACAAAGCAAAATGCTTTGGATAGTTTCAACAGGTTACCTGTCTCCGTGCATGAGTACTAAACGGCTAAGGAAAAAAAAAGTTCGTTATGAGGTACCTAACTTTTGTCTCCAACCATATGAAAACGCAGAAGAAACGACGTTCTCTTTCTTTCCTATAATCTATCTGCACATACCGGACACGCAGAGATAAAAATAACTAAAATGTTTTAATGTTTGGGAACAAGGTTCAGTTCTGGGAAAAAAAATCTTGTTTCATTTTGTATGTTTTTTGGTAAAATGTTTCTGTGCTTAAATATGGGCTTAATAAATGCTATCAGCTATTGTCTTGTGGCTCATAATCATCATATGTTGTAAATATAATTTGAGTACTTTTCATCCATATTTTTAAAAGCAGAGATGCATATTGTGGTGCTTGCATGTTGTTTTTAGAAATGAAAACCCATTTGACGTATTTTATTTCGTTACTTGTGAATAATGCATTTGTGATTTTTTTTATTCCGTTGCACTTTGCACAGTTTTCATATAGCCTATACCGGTAATGCATGACCCTTCGAGAACATAATAAAATGTCGCCATGGGCCGTTCTTGAAATGAAGGGATTTTGAAAAATAATTGGAACTTATCGCATTTCAAATCCTCACACTTACTATTTCAATGTTTAAAATCACTTGAACATCCATGTGTCATATGCCACTACTATAAAAGAAATGAGAAATTTGTTTCAACTCTCATAATAAAAATGTAGGCCAAGCAATTAAAATCCTTTAGAACAAGTTTAATTTTTATAATGCTTTATCATTCTATTGATTTTGATAATTTTACTAACATCATAAGGAGTATAGTATGAACTACATCTGTCATGCATTAAAATATTTACAGTGACTAACTATAAACTATTAATGCTATCATTTTGTTCAGCTTATGACACCAAAAGTTTCATAATATTTTAATCTAAATACATGACGTTAATAGAATGTAGTTGTATTTCCAACAAGTCCCATTCCAAAGACCATCATTCTAAATAAAACAAACTGAAAAATATTTCAAATCAGCAAAACATGAGGAAAAAAGTAAACTGTTGATGTTTTTCAGGTGGCCGGCGTCCAGGTGGCCGTGTCACCAAATTTATTTTGGTTCCCCATTGGCCGGTAGCCATGGGACACCAGTAGTCTCGACAGCTATGATGCACATACCTACGCTGTATATGTGGTGAGTAAAATTTTTATTTACTAGAATAGATATTTAGTACAAAATGTTTGCACGCAGGCACAAATATTAAGAAGGAAGTTATTTTTAAGGCGATTATTTTTTAGCCTTAGCCCGAACCTGTTTATGTACATTTTTAATTTAGGAGTTTTGTATACCCAACGACTTATTTACTTCTCAAAAAATATAGACACACCACAGCTGGTACTGTTAATTTGATCTACTTGCTTCTTTTGTACCAAAGCATAAAAACATTACAAGAAATATCCAAGAGAGCAAACTACATGAGAAGCCTTTAAGGCCTAACTAAAATGTACTTTTAATTCAGTCGCAAGTTGTCAGTCTTTCCTGATTTTCTAAAAATATATTATTATCTTATCTTGTGTACCTAACATTTTTGACTGTATTTAAGACAACGTTTCATATTATCTTTCAATAAATATTCTTCCATGTTGTGTCTACGTTACTTGCTTCATCAAAAATAACTTTAGTTACAAACTACAAAGCACCAATTTCCATTTCGTTTTAAATGAAGGCGCAAAACCAAAACTTTTTCATAAAGCAATCCCGAACGAAATAATAATTTATTTCACATTGAGCTGATCACAAGTAAACTTCCGCAAATGTCCATTCAAAACAGTCTACTTTACTTTTTTAAACAGATAATTTTCTCAGTCGCTGTCCAAATTTTTATTTTATCGCTGAAATTTGATGTCCATTCTTCATTAAATATGTACTTTTAAACCTTTTTAAAATTCATATGGTGATTGCAAACAAAGCTTGTTTTAAACGTGATGATAAACCTACAAGGCTGGTAGTATAAGGAAAGTGCAAACTGGAAGATAACCTGAACTAAAATATTTCATTAACCTACTGATTAGCAAAGCTAACAATTTCAATACTACTTGTGATCAAGTTCATGTATAAAATTAAATCAAACGAATTAAAATTCTAACTCAGCAACGAATTTGGATAATTCTTTGAATGCTGTTTTAATATTAATTTTTAACAGATTATTTCGTAAATAATTTTTTAACAAGTGATCATTTAATGATAGTATCAAATAATTTATACTCTACTGAATATATGAACTATAAATTACTAACAAATAAGTACTGCAAAGTACAATTTGCACTGTATTTTGTGAAGTTTAGGACTGTAACATATGCTGCAAAACATGTATTCATGTAATGAATGTAATCTGAGTTTCAAATCAAGATCAGGAAAGAGAACACATGTTATATCAGTTCACAAGGGAATCAGATATCCTTGTAATCTATGTGATAAAACCTTTGCACAGGAAGGTCAATTAAAGGATCATGTAAGACGCCACCTGGGAGAACTCACTCAAAAATGCGAGATTTGCTCAAAAATGTTTGTTTCGGTTCAATACCTTAATTTACATATTAAGGTTGTGCATAGTGAAAAGACGGTCAAATGTTCTATTTGCAACAAAGAATTCTCAAGAAAATTGGATTTAAATCGTCATAAGTTAACTCATTCCAACGAACGGCGTTTCAAGTGCTCGACGTGTGGAAAGTTTTTTTCTCGAACTGACAATTTAAAAAAACATGAAAGTGTTCACATGAGCGAACGACCCTTTAGCTGCTCGTTTTGTAGAAGGACTTTTTCACAACAATCTTCTGCAAAAAGACATGAAAAAACTCATTTTGCTACAGAAGTGCATTCATGTAATGAATGTAATAAGCAGTACACCACATCCTACAATTTGCGCCAACATCTGAAGACACATTCTAGCCGAAATATGCCGACGTTTTTCTGCGTTTTTTGCAATAAAGCACATCGCTATAAAACCGCGTTATTTGATCATTACTGTAGGCACATTGGAGAGAGAGCGTTTAACTGTGAATTATGTGAGAAAGATTTTACAAGTTTAAGTGCAAAAATCCAGCACATGAAACATAATCACATTCTAGAAAAGCCAAACAAATGTACTGTTTGCGGAGCCAGTTTTGTTTCAAAATCTAACCTTACAAGCCATTCACGGACACATATGGAAGCCCATCAAAAATGTCGATATTCTTGTATATTTTGTGAAAGAAAACTCGCAAAAAAAGTTTCGTTGGACAATCATATTCTCGTGCACACTGAAGAAAAACCGCACTGCTGTAAACTTTGCGGAGCGGGGTTTATAACTTCATACCAAGTGAACGATCACATAAAAAGAATGCATCTGATGGAAAAGCCATTTTCCTGTAACGTTTGTAAAAAAAGATTCGTTGTGAAATCATACCTGGTTTCTCACATTGAACGCAATCATAACGTAAACTGCAATTAAAATCGGCTTCGTCCTTTCAGTTGCCTGTTTTGTGACAAGAGTTTCTTTGATAAGTCTCATCTGTTCAATCACATTAGTCGTCATACCAGAGAAAAGCCACACACCTGCGAATTGTGTGAACAAGATTTCTATGAACTGACAGAAAAAAACTGGCATTTGATGAAACATCATCCGTAGATAAAATTTGCGCTTATATGTGTATTCTGTATAGTAGGCAAGGATTTCGATAAGAATATAATAGAAACTATTATGTTATCGTAATTGTAATGTACTGTGAATAGTAAATGTCAAGTTAATTTTAGTTAAAAAATATATAATTAAAGGTAAAGGTAATGAAAAGAAGGTACAGGCTAAGGTATTGTCCAAATAGGGCTAAGTTGTTTACTAATAAGCTCGTTATCATAAATGCATTTTAAAATAAATTTTAAAGAAAGAAAGAAGAATAAAAATGTTTATAACTATTATTTTTTTAAATATCACCATTAGCAAAAATTAAATCAAACTAAATGATATGCCTGATTGTAAAATGTAGTTTCGTTGCATTCAAAACAAAGTAAAAATTAACAACATCTCTCTTTTGTAAGTTTTTACTTTTGATTGTAATGATGGTATCAATTTATGTTCTTTATGTTATATAAATTAAGATAAACTAAATATTTTTATGTTTATATAATTAAATTAGCTAGCAATATGTACTTGCATACCGGAATAAATATTTAAAATTGTACAGAACTAGACAAATTGTCTCGATACTATTATTTATTTTTTACATACCAAATCTTTTATCCATACCATGACAAAACCTTTACACAGAAGTATGATTTAAGGAATCATGTTCGACGCCACCTGGGAGAACTCATTCACAAATGCGAGATTTGCCAAAAAATGTTTGCTTCCGTTCGATGCCTTAATTTACAGGTAAAGTCAGTGCACAGTGAAAAGGCGTTCAAGTGCTCTACTTGCGAAAAACTGTTCTCAAAAAAATCTAATTTAAATGATCATATAAAAACCCATTCAAACGAAAAACCTTTCAAGTGTTCGACGTGCGAAAAAGTATTCACACAAGCTAGCAATTTAAAACAACATGAAAGAATTCACATTAACGAACGGCCCTTTGGCTGCACATTTTGTAGAAGGACTTTCTCACAACAAGGCAATGCAAAAACACATTTTGCTTCAGAATTGCATTCATGTATTGAATGTGATAAGACGTACACCAGTTCCTACAATTTGCGGCAACATCTGAAGACGCATTCTTGCCAAAATATGCCGACCTTTTTCTGCATTTTTTGCAAAAAAGCATATCTCTCTAAACCCGCGTTATTTGATCATTACCGTAGGCACATTTGAGAGAAAGCGTTCAACTGTGAATTATGCGAGAAACATTTTTCAAATGTAAGTGCTAAACTTTCCCACATGAAACATAACCACATTCAAGAAAAGCCAAACAAATGTACTGTTTGCGGAGCCAGTTTTGTTTCAAAATACCAGCTTACAAGCCATTCATGGACACATATGGAAGCCCATCAAAAATTTCGATATACTTGTGTATTTTGCAAAAGGAAACTCACAACCAATCGTAATTTAGATAACCATATCCTCGTGCATACTGAAGAAAAACCGCACAGCTGTAAACTTTGCGGAGCGGTGTTTACAACTTCACAGCAAATGATTAATCACATCAAAAGGAGACATTTGATCGAAGAGCCATTTTCTTGTAACGTCTGTAAAAAAGGATTCGCTGTAAAATCAGACCTGGTTTCTCACAACAACCGCAATCATAACGTAATCAGCAAATGAAATCGGCTTTGTCTATTCAGTTGCCTGTTTTGTGACATGAAGTTCTTTGAAAAGCCCCATCTGCTCAGTCACATACGTTGTCATGCCACAAAAAAGCCACACAGGTGTAAGTTGTAAGACAAGTTTTTTACCTGACAATAAAAAATACTCAAATGATGAGATATCATGCGTAGATAAAAACTATACTAATATGTGTATCCTGTATTGTAGGCAAGAATTTAGACAAGAATAAAATAGAACATAAAATATTATCGTTGTCGTAACGTATTGTAAATAGTAAATTTCAAGATATTTTTAGTTAAAACATAAATATTCACAATCAAAAATTGGTACAGGTTAAGGGGTTTTAATGTTTTTTTGAATAGTGTTAAGTTTTGTTTACTAAAAACATCATAATCATGATTCATTTTCAAATGAACTTTTAATGAAAGAAATAATATTTAAAAATGTCATTGCTATTTATTTTAAATAATACAATTAACGAACATTAAAACAAACTGAATACATATTATGTCTAACAAGGTATGCTTTTGAAGTGCCGCTCCAACCTAGAGTTGTGCTATAGCACAAAATGATCAACAGAGTGTCTTGATTACGATACGTTTTGAATTTGTCTGCAAAATTAAAATTTCGAATTTTGGCGAGCGATTGAAGCTACCCATCTCCACGCGCTATATAACGCAGCATCGTACAAGCCTGCACAGGAGTGAAAAGTTCCTACACGCTCCAGCATCAAGTCATAATTCTTGAGCACAACTTCATGTCGTGTAATTATGCTGTACTTGCTCCAGCATTAAGAAATCTGTTATTATTTTTCCTGAAAACAAATAGAGTTCAAACGAACTCACAAATCTTGAGCAAAAATTACGTTACCGTTTTAATCATCAATATTTAATATTTGGCTAGAAAGTTGGTTTAGTAAAAGCAAAAACATCAACTTAATCACTGGTTTACATATATCAATACAAGCCGATCGGAAGGCTGCATAAAATGGTTTGAATTAAAAACCCACTTGAATGCCGTCATGAGCAACGGAGCCTTCGTTTCTTTACATGTGTGCTCCTTTGGTTGAGAAAAGTGTGAGTGCATAGTATATCTGTGCGAGCCGGTATGCTACTGTGGTTTATAGCAAGTGGAGATATAACTTCAAACGCTCATCAAAATTCGAAATTTTAATTTTGCAGAAAAATTCAAACAAGATCGTAATCAGGACACCCCGATGATCATTTTGTGCTATGTCTTAACTCTAGGTTGGAGCGGCACTTCAAAAGCATACCTTGTAAGTGTAAAATGCATTTCTGTTACAAGCAAAACAGAATAAAAAATACGTTTTTGTACGTTTATATTTTAATTATAATAATGGTATCCAAATATGTTACGCTATGATATATAAATTAAGATTTAACTAACTAAACTTCATTTAATTTAAATAAACTAGCTAGTATTTTTTTTAAAAAATATACTGGAATAAAATTTTATAATGGTACAGATTTTGACAAATTTTTAAAATATTATTATTTACTATTCACTTTAAAAATCTTCTAGCACAGTGAAATGATACATAAACGAGTGCCTTCATTTCAAATAACCATAGTTATCCGTCATGCCAATCCTTGAAAAGTCATTATAAAACCGCTAATTTTTGTGCAAAAAATATAAATTGTTCTTAAATACATTACTAAACTGCATTGTTATCATCTGCATCATGAACGTTATCAGAAGGCTGGCTTTCTTTGACTTTTCCTGT
>JAQFYG010004046.1:0-11560 GCA_034694325.1 Entomobrya corticalis | reverse complement strand
AAAAGTGAGAGATTACGTGTGTAAAAAATTAAATTTGGAAAAATTAGACAAGGTTAATGCGTGTGCTCTGTTCATTTCAGTTGTTCAGCTGTTCATTGTGAAAATATTTTTTGAGCAAAAATATATATGAACTCTTGCCTTTATGAGCCTCCGACTATCATAATTATGAACGCACTAAAGGAAACTGCTGTTACTCCCATTTAATGGACTCTAAATGTCAAAAAGGAAGAGAAAGCTCTGTTTTATATACATTACTCAAACTGAATAATATAGAAAGGCTTTAAAAGAAAAAGGCTATTTATTTTTCTTTTGGAGAAAAGAGTGGGAACAATAAAGACTTGTAGCAGTTGACCATGAACAGCAGCAATTATTATGATTGATGGTCATTTTCAGTCAAAATGGATGTTAAAGTTTTTTTTGTTAAAGTGCTATAAACTTTATATTTATAGTATGGTTTGAATTGAAAGAGAAAGGTTGAAAAGTATATAAAGTATAAAGTCAAGGGATGCATAATAAGCCAAAAAATTTAACTACATTTATTACAGTAGCAGAGCGGAGTTTGGACTTTTGTGTGAGGAGAAATATTATGGAAATCCGTCCATTAATTATGAAAGCTTTACAAATTGGCAATCAGAACACTGCACAAGTCCGAGTTGAAATTAATTTTGTTCTCTTGTATTTTGATAAAGTCCATTTAGCTTTACCTTACATTTCTAATGGCATTTTCTGCAATATTTTTCATATTGTATCTAATGCATTGTTATACACATGCAAATTTAATTCAAAAAAAATATTGTAAACATGCATACCTACTAACTAGTTAACTGGTAAATACGCAATAAAAAGCAATTCTATATGAAAAAGGTGTCTGAAAACTACAATAAAATGCGATTTATTCCTACAGATAAACTTTGTAAATGTGTGTTTTACATGCATTTTAATTCGATTTGAAGATGAGATACCATCATGTTTTTTTCGAGAACACGACAAAAAAATTCCATACCTTTTTAAGTGCGATAAAAAAAAGTTCAAAACATTGTATTCCTTGTTGGTATCTTAATATCTTATCCAAGTTCATATTTTAAATATTATTATGTCTACAAATTACTGTTGCACTTTGTACTCGTTCTCGTTTTTTATTTTGAATATGTCTACTTCCTATGCGTTCAACTTTTTTATCCAATCCTCCTTGAATGTTATTACATAATATCATGTCATTTGTCATTTGATGCCAATAAACGCAGTTTAGTTTGAAAATATATTCAAAATTCAGAACACGAACAAAGTATATTAATGCAAGATCGACGATCGACGTCAAAGATGAGCTTAATAAAAAAAGAAAAACATTTAGGTAGAGTGCTTCTCGTAGTGGCAAGATGAAGATCCCAGACTTTCAATATGGCAAATAACTCAACAGCATTGAAATCCAAGCAAGGCCACCTACCAGGAAGTATTCTCTGTTAAAATATTCATGACAAAAGATGACACTCATACCGGTGTTATCATCAACAACAACTACATGATCATCATGATCCCGTCTCCTCCCGTCCTTTTTTCAAAATATATTTATACAAAATGGTTTTATAATCGATTGAGTGACTCCATCTTTTTTCACAAGACATTCTATCTGATATATTTTCTATGCAACACTGACTTCTACTGAATGACTAGCTGTTGTGAAATTGAATGCACTTTATAAAAAAATAAACTTGTCCCATCTTTTCAACCACCTTTTTACTGTTGATGTGGTATTCACACAAAAAAACGGGTGATAAATACTGGCAAGCCATAAAATAAAATGGTATCTTTATGTCAATTTCCATTTTCTCCTTCCTTGAGTGAGTAAAGTAAACCTGTAATAATAATAATAATAATATACTTGCCAGTTTGCCAAATGCCAAGTTGCTACCTAAAAACGCCGTATAAAAATATGATTTCTTATATTTATATTATCTATTAACTTGGTATAAAGTTAACTTTATATATTTTTACGACATATCCACGTGCATCGCACGACATGGAACTCCATCTCCATCACCAACTCTACTTGTAAATATTAGCTTCTTTTTTCTCACAGGAAAGTTTACGGTGTTGTGTGTAAAAACAGCAGGGACTGTCACGGATATTGAACATTCTTTACTTTCTCAGCTCCTCTCATCATATTACCTTTAGTTAATAATGGAATGTTATATAAAAAAGTTAGAAAACTAAAGTGTGGAAGCAAAAGCAGGTGCCTACTGCAATGTTGATTTTTACAACATCAACATGAAAAAGTGTCCCAAAGTCAAGTAATTCGAGAAGTACCCAAAAAAACTAAAAGAAAAACCGACCGTGTGCATCGTGCTCTATGGTTTTTTACCTTACAGCATTGTTGAGAAAAAATAGGCCAATTTTCGGATGAATCATGCACTGAATTTATTTATTTGTTTTGTAGCCTACCTAACACATTATTTCCAGTTAAATTACATCATTATCGGACGCGCCCTTCTTCTATTGTCTTTTTTTCATTTTCTATTCAGCAGGATAGCAGGATATTGATACTTTATTTTCTTATAAATCGTCCCAGAATATTTTTTTATTCCCAAAAAAATTATATAAAACCCATCTTGCAAAAAGTAACACGCATTTTTCTGTAAATCTACTACCGCCTACCTGAATCCGCCGACGACTTGGACTTGAACATGAAGGCATGCGGTACGAAAAACCAAAATGCTTTCAAAAAGATTATAGTCCTCTAGCTCCAGGCTCCAAGCCAAAACCCCCCCCCCCCCCAAAAAAACGACCAAGTCATTCCAATTCGCTCCACGTGGAATATTTTTGCAATACCATTCCGTACTTTGCTCCAAAATATATATGTCCATATGTCCGTTCGTCAATTCCACTTACATGTCTCTCCCGCTATTTGGCTACCTACTTGATGCTGACATTGAGAGAACACAACAATTTCCCTTCTTGTAACCACTTCTCCCTCCCACCCACCACCACGACCATCATCATCATCTCCTCCACCACCTCTTATTCAATTCCGTTACAACAAAAAAAAATATTTAAACTTGTGCCTTTATAACTACCTGATGTAGGGTTTTCCGTGTGCGTTTTATTCGACATCCGTGATTGAGTACGTACTACAAACCCACAACCTTCTTTTTTTTCAAAGAACTCCTCAGGACCCAGAAGCAAAACAATAATGCTTTCTTAGTTTAGTGTTATGGTCATCGTCCATCGTCAGTGCAGTGGTCAATTCTTCTTTATGTATTCCTGGGCGCTGGGATTTATTTTTTTGATAAAATAGGTGCCAGCTTGTTTTTTCACGAATGCCTAATACCTGCATAGTGAATGCAATGCAAATAATAATATATAACAATCGTAATCGTAATGCAGGCAATTTGGTGATTGTGATTGTAAACTACACAATAGGTTGAAATGTTATTCGAAAAAGGAGAAAATTGATGGTCACTTCACCATCTAACCCATCATTATATTCCCATTTCCTCGGATTCAATACAGCCAGCATATAAAAAAGAACCCATAGCCGAGCCGGATCCAATCTATTTAATTTTTTAGCATTGAACGTAACAGTGGCATTTTTATTTTACTTTTACATCAACCTATTCAAAACATTAGAGCAACAATCTTGCTCACATAATATATTATACATCATAATCATAATCGTTGACCTTTCTTCATGCAGAAGGCAGAATAATATATACTCCTATCAAAAATATATATCAAATTGTAAATACTTACCTTTACCCTATACCCGTCCTCCGGCATACAAAATAAATAAATTTTCACATTTGATATAATATATTACAGTAGTATATAGGGAAATAAACGAAAAGAGATTATTTATCATGAGAGCAAGTACACATTATTTACTGCTATTGCCACCACCATTAGCGCAATAAGAATATCAACAGGAGAAAAAAATATAAAAAATGGCATTAGCCTCTACCAGTAAACCAAGCACATATACACTCTTTATAAAGTAGATTGGAATGATAATGATAATATATTATGGCTATTCGCTATTCTCACATGACAAATGTACACAAAAAAATCATTTCGTGCATAAACATATTTTATTTTGTATTTATATTACATTTTTGCATTCTTTAACGAAACATTATACAAAAAATATGATTTGTGTAACGTTTTCTTTCTCGCATGCTTTATTTCTCTCTAGCCGTTCCTCTGGTCAGCAGGTGAATCCTTTCCATTCCGTGTAAATAATTCTTACACAGTGACCAGTACCACACATAATAACACTAAAAAAATATGCAGATGCAGAAGAGAGAAATGCCGACACATTATGAACTAAGGACGTGTTTCAATATACATATTTTTTGCAAGATGAGATGAAGATGAGCATGAAACGAAAAAAAAGTATATTTTTTGAAGGGGGAGTGGAACGTCATGAAATACAATGGTAAAGGCGAAATAACTGATCAAGGTGAAATACGGGCTTACTACCAAGCTAAAAATCTAATGGAAAGAAGATGAGAACTCAAGACCTAAGAAAAAAACAGGTTTTTTGTTTAAGTTTTTAATAATATTCTTTGGGCAAAACTGTCTGTCGAATAGACAGAGAAACAGAAAGGAGAAAATGGAATGGAATGAGCTAAAGTTATAAAAGAAAATGTTGAAGGGTAAGGACAAGGCGATTCAGATTATTTTCATAACTAATTCATGCAGAAACGGCCGTGGCTCTGATCTTCGGCTCGTCTTTTTTCCGATAAAAAAAAATAGATAGGTTGAAAAAAAGGCTGCACTCTGGACTGGACGTAAGAATTGATGATGATGATGATGTTTTGATGAGGATGATCGCAATTGCATTCATGATGAATATTTTTTCTTTCTACATCATGATGTTAATGATTATGATGCTAACTAAGTGCACTGGTTTCATTCAGGCTCAGGTGCGTTTGATCGGAGGAGATGACGAAGAAAAAAAAAGTATTTTGATTACGATGATGAAATCATTTGATTCCTAACTAAACTCACATGTGTCTCATCGCTTTGTTTACTTGGCATTTTCATTTTGTCCGACTCACTAGTGGTCTGTATGTGACTAGGTTTCTAAATTGGCTTGTTAGTTGTTATTCGTTTTGTTAGAAACACACGGCACGGCTTTTTTTCTAACGATCTGTAAATCTTGCGACTAAGTTTTTTTTTTTTCGTGTGTGACTTGTTGTAATACATGATAATTGTGTAAACGGTAAACACGATAGGACAAAAAGATAAGAAAAAATGATAAAAAAATATATTATTCTAATAAGCTTGCATTGTTGAATAAGATTGAAGAAAAAAAAATTTCAATAATTGCTTCCCGATTGTCCACTGAATAGAAATGAACAAAAAAATCATATACATTCTATTCTTGAATTTGATCATTTTGGTGATCAAATTCGATCGAGAGACATCATCAGATCATCACTTATGTTAAATCATTGAAAAATGTAAGCAAATCTTACAAATAATTTATTACAAACCTTCAAAAAAATGAAACATTGAAACAAGTTAATAGAATCGATCAGAACATCATCAGCTCGTTATCGCCTCTGAACAGTCAACACTGTTCTAGTTTTCATTGCCGTTTCTCTTCTCATTTGTTAAAGATCTTTAGCTGATTATTATGCTCGGATGTCAACCTGTCAGTTTAGCTCATCTTTAATTCGTCAGTGTTTTTCGATTCTGATGAGATATTAGGTGTGTGCACTGTACACAAGTGCAAATCGGCCATTGGCGGCTTAAGCATTTCCCAGAAAATTTATTTCAGACAATTTCACTGAGTGAGTAGTGACCATTGACTGCCCAGTGCCCAGTGCTCACATACATTTCAATATATTATTTGTGGGGGTAATTTAAACAAGCTACCGGTTAGTTTACTACTCCTGTCGTCGTAAAATATAAACGGCACCATTCCATATGCAATTATTTTTGTTTGTTGACTATACCAACTTATTTTTTTGTGAGAGTGACTGAGTGACTGAGTACAAAAGTGCGATTTGCGATATCTAAACGGCCGTTATTTTTTTGGAGTGAACCTGTAATAATCACTGAAAACGGATAAGCAATAACTTAAGGCACTACTTAAATATATTTTTTTTATTCTGAACTCCAACGAAAAAATCTCCATTCCATTTACTCTTGAGATATTTACGCCTATTATTACTCAACTCAACCGATATTTACCAAAAGTGAAAAGGCGACGATGTTTATTATGTTGATGTATGTATTGTTATAAAAGAGTATGTAGTAGGTAGGTTGTGTGGGTGTGACCCAATGCGGGATAAGTTATGGGTGACAATCGTCGTCCTGCCACTTCAGCTCTGCTCTCAGCTCGCCCATTTAATGCCTCTTTTGTTGGTACTAAAAAGGGAAAATAGAGCTCTAATATTATCAATCCGAAACCACTAAATATAAAGTCAATTTCACGTTTTATTTCACATCTTTCATTGCATCATTGAATCCATGTTATTTTTTCATGTGCTCCATTTTCGATAAAAAATGTATGTGAATGTTCGTCTCATCGTCTCTTGTTCCATTTGACAGTGGTCATTTGAACTGAAACTCAAGCAGTTTTAGAGCAGCAAAAGCGAGAGAAAAAAACTCAACCAGTTTGTTGCATTAAAAAAGCTCACGGAGGTACCGAGGTAGTGGCAAAAAGAACATTATTTTTATTTCTGACGCGCGGCGCGATGGTCAAGCACAAGAAAAAGGACGTATTTACTATTTACATACATATTACACACTTTTTACATAGTTTTTTTTTCATTCTTAAAGGGTTAGTGGTGGTAACCAAAAGTGGTGCAAGCTCATAAATGAAATCACTTTAGGAAGAGAAACATAGCATAGGAGCTTGTCCATCTCGGAATTTTTTTTGTGGCGTGGTAAATGACCTTGCTCACTATCAAGACCGCCACGATTACCACCGCCATCACCAAACAAACCGGATGTAGCTTGTCTTGAAAGTCTGTATAAAAAAAGCTCCTCTGTCCGTGGAAATCCAGAGCATATATTTTTTTTCTCTGGACTCTGGACTTTCTCCTCAGGATATTCTGAAATGTCCATCCGCCAAGAAAGTAAAAGCGACAAGAACTAAGAAAAAAACCTACTTTTTTGTTTCCTTTCGTCTCTTTTACACTTCCTCTTTTATTTTCTTCTTTAAGCAGTGGAGTGGCATAGTGCTGAGTAGATTTTCAAATGTTTTTGGTGTCGTGTAGTGCTACGTGTTAGAATACCAATGCAAAAAAAAAATATATTCCACGATTGAACGTGTTTTTTCTCGTTCTTATTATTTTCTCGTCTCCAGTCTCCGCCCAAGTGTAATTCAAGAATCCATTAAGTTTCATTTCATTCATTCATTCCATGATAATGATGACGATGATGGGTGCCATGTTGTTGTAGTAGAAGTACATTGCTTACATTATAGCTTGAATTGCATGTTGTGGCATTTGTGGTTCTTTTGGCGGATGCATTAATTTCATTTTTATTTTGAGAAACAAGAGGAAATGAAAATTCTTTCATGGTTGATGGTAGTTGGTCTTGGTAGTTTTACATGCAAAAGTTATTTTTTGTGTAGGTAGATGTTATGGAATTTGTAACACATTTTTTCTCATTTTCATTTTTACTTTCTTTTCTGCTTTCTTGAAACAAATTTTTCCGGTTGTCCAGTAAAAAAAATTGTATGAATAATCCATGAAGTGGAAAAAAACACGGAGAAAATTAGTGTTGGATGGGTAAACAAAATAAAAGGATAAATTGTAAATGAAACACGCCATGTTGTATTGTTGAGTGAAGGATAAATAGTAAGACACGCTCTAAATATTGGGCTGATTTCATGACAAATGTGTAGAAAATATTATAATGAAAATGTGCACTCACTCAGGTTTGTATTGATTGAGGTTTTATGCTCGGAGTTAAATAATGAATTGTCGAAGAAAAACAAATATTGGCAAAAAACAGGACAAGTATATAAATATACTTATTAGCAAATGACAAGTTGAAAGGGTTCTTAAGTATAGCATGGAAATTAGCCCAAAAAAGCAATAAAAAGTAGGTGTTTCCTAATGGATTTCCATTTTCCACCTTACGCTCATAACGGTTAAAAATAAATAATTAGGGAATTGCCCTTTTCATCCTCTCACCTGTCAACACATTCATCAGTTAATGAAAATATTCATAAATTACCTATAAGTTTTGCGCTAAATTTATGATGTTTTCAATTTTCTAATATTTTTTTATGTCTTATTTCTTTTCAGACTGTTTGAATGAGAAATGACTAATGAAGTGTAAAAGTGATCATCAATCAGTGAAACAAACAATAAAAAACACTCTTCCCATAAAAAATCATATTAAGTGTTAAGTTTTTTCCCGAAAAAAAATTCTGAATCATCATGGACGACATAGGCTGGGACGACGGTGAAGGCACCTTTCTTGACACCACCCCCTTCCCCATTTCCAACGACACCATAATCAACGCCACAGATTCCCCCGCCGCCGCAGCAGCACAAGGCTATTGCGGCCAAGACTTTAAAGCATTTGGCGACGTATACACCCGCAGTATTCACGGCTACACCAGTTTAATAGTTTGCGTGTTCGGAGCCCTAGCAAATATCTTAAACTTGATCGTTCTCACACGAAAGGAAATGATCAATCCGACAAACGCGATTCTCACTGGACTTGCCCTTGCTGACCTGCTAAATATGGTGGAGTACATACCTTTCGCCATTTATATGAACTTTCTTCCGGCCGCTGATGGCGGACAAAGAAAAACTTATGGATGGGCTTTATTTGTGCTAGCTCATTCCAATTTTTCTCAGGTGAGCTGTTTGTAATTAAGTCAAAACATTAATAATCGCCAGAAAAAATATCATGATAAATAATTGGTTAATTGCCTCTATATTTTCTTCAGGTCTGCCACACCATTTCTATTTGGTTAACTTTGACTCTCGCCGTCTGGCGGTATATTATGGTTGCAAAGCCACTCAAGTGTAAAACCTTGTGCACCATGGATCGCGCAAAATGGGCAATCTGTTCAGCATATTTGGTTTCTCCTCTGCTCTGTTTCCCCATTTACTTCACATTTGCCATAAAAGCTATCCAGCCAAACAAAGCCGCTTCTGCTGCTGCTGCAAATACAACAATAGCAGCAGTTTCAACAACTTTGGCAACAACAACAACGGAATTCTTGAATGCCACTTCAACAGCAACAACTACTCCAGGTCCACCGTCAGAAGGGGATACAAAATACATCGTAAATTTATCAGACTTGGCGGTCAGACATCCTTTTCTTATGAATACTAACTTCTGGCTTTACAGGTGGGTCCAAAGAAAAAAATATACTTGTAACTTATTTTACTAAACTAATTCCATTTAGAAATATTTTTTAAAAAGCGTTAATGGTAGTCTTGAGATTACTTGAAATACTGAGAAATCGACCCAATAAACATTTGTATACGTGTTTGGTATACAGTAACGTTTTTTTTTAACAGTCGAAAATGAATGAATGGTTTAAAGGAAAAAAGAACCTCTATATAATCTCGTGGGAATCGTCCAGTTGCTTTTTGGAAGTTTTTTTTGGAAGATAAGAATCTTACAGGTTATTTTTCTATTTTTTTTCTTCAAATTCTTGAGAGCAACATATTTATTATTTCGGAGAAAATAAAATACTCTGTTTTGGTGCGTGCATGGTAAAAAATGGCAAGTTTTTTGTTGGCAGTTTTTACTCATTTAGATTAATTGCCTTGTTATTGGAGAAAGGGAAAAGAGGGACAGGGAGTTGGAAGTTACACAATGAAATCTGAGGAACGTGGTATTCCAGTAAATAGTAAACCAGTAGCACTTTCTCTAGATCAAATTTTTCCAGTGGACTCTTCACGTTCATTCAGCTATACACAAGACGCATAATATATATATATTTGTGTGTGTACTTAGCACTGATGAGAAAGATGATGAGGAGAATAGTTGAAGATCCAACAACATAATAATATGGTTGGAGAAAATTCTTGGAGAAAGCAAAAGAGAAAGTGAAGAAGAGTATTATCTTTCTCAGGAGGTCCAAGTCCAAGCGTTATCTCATCTCCACTTCAAAAAAACGTAATAAAAGCAGTTGGTATACTGTTATGAGGCCATTTCTCGTGGTCGTAAATAGAGAAAATTGTGAATAAAGTGGAAAAGGAGCAAATTGATTTGCAATTTTGCATGCTGCTCTGGAACCATGGAGGAACGATATATAGTTCCAATTCCAAGTTGGAACATCCAACTTCCAACGCTTTCTTTTTCTGTTTATCTTTGTCCAAAAATCTTGTGTACATTTTTTCTCTCTCATGTACTTCTAGAGAGTAGTCATCTCATCATCTTATCTATTCATCTCGGTGTACTCGCTACCAACCAACAATAATAAAATAGGCTGTTCTAACCTTCATTCAAATTTGGCACGTATTTTCATCATCGTCTCTTTTCTCTGGATATCTAATTTACTCAAAATGTCTAGAGTTGCTATTTACTAAAATACTTGGATAGTTGGATGCATAACAAACAGCAGTGGTGGCGCTAATGTTGGTTCATTGGTGCCATTCATTCTATTAAGGAATCCTTTCCTTGTTGGTAGTAATCCCATTTAAGAGAAGATAAAATTATAAGGCTTTTCATTCTTTTCATAATGGGCAATGGGACTATTGTCCCTGTCCCGGGTCTCGATAAGGGTATTAGCAAAAACATCAACCCTTTTTAATAAGAAGAAAGTTTTTCGGACTTTTAATGCAAGCACGTTTAAAATTGTACTGTACGTAGAAAAGAAAGAATATACTAAAGATGTAAAGATGATGATGATGATGATGATATTTTCATTAATATGCAAATTAGATAGATAAGATAATGATTTTTCGTTTGTTATGCAAATTTCATCATCATTATCATCATCTTTATATCTTCACTCCATTCTATTTTTTCCACTTACAGTACGTACGTTTTTAGTGTGCATGGCTCAGACTGTTATCATTATATATTCCACTTATCTTGCTTTTGTGTGTCACTAAAAGCTCTACTATAAATGCACACAACCCTCGACCATTTTAGAATAGGCATATATCCATCTACCAGTATTAAATGACATTAATAATCTAAGTGGAAAGAAATGACTCCATTTCATCATCCATTATGAACACTAAAAAGCATTACAGGAGAAGAGGCAACAGTCGTTTTCATTTGATATCCGATATTCTGCACTGAATACCAACTAGACTCTTCGGTTTTATTGGACAAAAGGTAGATGAGGAAAAAACATGTCAAGATGAGTAGATATTCAGACCAGACCAGAGAGAAAGGAAGAAAATGCAAATGTAAAACCACCACTGCTTTTCCTTTCCTGTTTATCCAAAAAACCAAACACAAACGGAGATCCACCAAGTTTTTGGAAAATGTCATCTTGCCTGAGAAATCCTTAAGTGCGTGGGCGGAAGTCGTAGTAAATTACACTCAGAATAGAAAATACTGACGTACAAGTACAAAAGTTATCTTTATCTCTCTATATTTTCATCAATGATAACTGTAAAGA
>JAQFYG010004045.1:0-11561 GCA_034694325.1 Entomobrya corticalis | reverse complement strand
GTGTTTAGTGTTTAGATAAAGATGAAGCAATAGAGATAGCACATGTCGTAGATTGGACAACAAACAGGTCATCAATCCAGACAAAAGGAGGGACCTAATTGCTTATTTAGTTTTTTTATGTAAAACAACTAGTCTTTTTCAAAGATAGCTTATTTATCATCCATTTTTTAAAGAAGAACAACTGTATAATTGTCATTTAATTATAGAAATGATATAATTTGTACCTATTTCCTTTCACAAATGACTTGCTAATAACGTATTGTTTAATCAACCACTTTTTTAACGGCAGGAGGCCCCCTTTTTTCTGTGATTGACATCTTGTCAATAATAATTTATATATACTTTTTTTCCCATCTTCTTCAATTATCATCTATATTTATTATTTTTTGATGATGAATGCTTATGACAACATTAATTACACCCTTGTGTGTGCACACACATGTCTATTTTCTTCCAATACTCATTATTTTATTGTTATTTTTTCTCTTTCCACCTCTCCCAAAGAAAAAAAAGTGATTAAAATTATATTCCGTTTATTTTACCGTTACAACTGAAATGGGAAAATGCAATTAACCTATCACCTGGGCAGTTCCTCAAGTTTCAACGCCAACAAAATTTTTTTTTTTATTTGAGCAAACAATATGCAGTCATGTGTCAATATTTTTTGATACGTTTCGTTAGACGTGCAACTGTGCAACGAGCACATATAAAAGAAATCTTGGAGTAAAATTTCTCTTGATTTTCATAATGGATGAAAAGACTTTTTCGCAATCATAAAAACAAACATGAAGAGAAAAAAAAATACTACACGTCACAGATGCATACATACTTATTTATTTTCTCCGGAGAAAGTTTTCATGGAGAAAGTAGTTTTTTTTATAGAAGTTTGAGTCTTGAGCAAGTAACAAGCCAACTAAGAAAAAAAAACAAGTTTACTTTTTATATTTGGATCTGTAAAAAAAATAAATGTGCACAATTTAATGGATATCCTTTCAAAATATAAATAGGCGTATTATATAACGTTTCGCTCCTATTCCGCTGCTTTCTTGTCATCTTATTTATATTTTAAGTCGGAGCAACAATAACGGAACGTGTAACGCCAAAAAAAAAGAAAAAAAAATACGGAGAGATGGATAAATAAATACACAATTTTTTTTGTTTTGTTTTCATACAATTTCACGGTAACGGATTTGATGTAAAAAAACGAAGAATGATCCTTTCAGTGAGTCAGTCAGTCAGAAAAAGAGATCCTTTTAATATAACAAAGTAGCGGGTATATACTTTATGGGATTACTTTTGTCAGTCTGTTTGTCTATACGCAAAATGTATGTAATGCTTTCTCCTTTAAACTTTCAAAAACATTCAAAATAATATATTTCGTTTCGCTACTTTTCTACTTCCGCTCTGTTCATTTTTTTATTGTTGGTTAACCAACAATGTATTGTTTAAATAAGAAAGCGTCTCGACGACGAACAGCTATATAGTATACATACTTTACCTATTTATTCACGTTTATGGGCAAATCCTTTTTGATATTTTTATTACACAATTTGTTTCATCTCCTCCTCTTATACTTTCTCCTTCTCCCAATCTTTCACTCAAACTTCAACTTCAACTTTCTCTTTACTCATATTATTTACTTAACTAAGTTATTGTGCCAAAACCCAACAAGAAACGAAAAAAAAACTTTACTTTTTCTTTAAAAAAATTATAATCCAAAAAATCTCTGCAGATTTTCTGGCAGATATACTGTTGCTCTCTTTCCCCCGTCATCTGTCAACTTTCTTTTTACATTTTTTTTGAGTGAAAGCTAAAACCAGTATTTCATGCCAAAAAAAAATATGTCAACTTCAAAAAATCCTATGATATCTGATATCGCCTATTATTAAAATATGTTTTTAGTATATTTTTTGCGTGATGACATGAGAGAAAGACAATAAAAAAAGAAGATAAATTTTCTTTACCATTTCTCGAAGAAGATCCTCATCATGAATTTCCTCGACATTCGAAGTTCCTCCACTACTCCTACTAGCTATTGTAGTCGTCGTTGTTGACGTTGCTGAAGTGGATTTTGTGGACGTCATATTATATATATTTTTATTATTAGCAGATCATATCAAAAAAAAATATATATCAAGTATATATTTTCTGCCTCTCCATTCAACAACTGGAGGGGAGGCAACTTAAAAAATTTCAAATTTCTTATTGAATCAGCACCTGTGGGAAAAAATTACATAAAAAAATTATATTAAAAACCCGCGGATATCAATATAACTGCTCATTATTGATAATATTTCATCATGTAACGCCCACGCACTTAAAAAAATTTGTAAACTTTAGAGTTAATCAAGTAGGAAAAGTTTTTTAAAACTCTCAAATAATTATAATGACAACAAGTTCACTCAACTCCAAATTTTTTTCCAAAGATCTTTCAACTTGAATTTTCAACAATACACAATAAGTCATAAAATATTATTGTACTTAAAACTTTAAATTTTTTATGATGACTTATAATAGTGCATATTGCATATAATTAAGACTATCTTAAATATAAACTTAAACTTAAAATACATTGACACCAGAAGAAAATACGAGAAAAAAACTATATAAAAATAACACGACTATCTTCTATACATGCTAATTATACACTGAAAATCTCAACGATATTTTACGACTCATTCTTTTTTCTTTAGCAATCCATCATGCAAAAAAATAAACGTGAAAATTGCATACCATTTTGGTATACAAATATACAAGTCTATTGTATATCTGGCTACTATTAAAATGGCAAAAGTATTTAAAATTATTATTTTATTTATATTTTTTATGGGTGTCTTTTAGGGTCTCAAATCCCAGCATGATGGCTACTGATTATAATCGGAAAAAATTGCAATTCTGACTGATTTGGAAATAGTTATTTTTTGATTGGTGAAGCCGATTAAAAGAATATTATTTAAAATGAATGAATGCATTCTTTACCGGATGTACTTTTAAAATAAAATATTCCAAAATGGATTTGTTTTTGGCTTCTGTGAATCAATATGACTCACTGTTTTGTTGATACTTGAGTTTTTTGATGAGCAGTTTCATTCTTTTCGTTTTGGCATTTTATTTTGTTCATCTTGGCTTGCTTAGAAGAGAAGAGATGAATTGATTATTTATCAAGATTATTATGAGTACGCACTCCTCAACTCTGAAAGTCGTCTCGACGAATAATAGCATCTTTTAGAATTGATTTTTTTGTTCAGTGTTCAATCTTCTCAGCGTCGTCGTTGTCGTACGCAAATAATATTTTATTATATATTTTACATCAGCAAGAAAGGTTTTAAAAATTATATACCCAATTATTTTGCAATCATGTTCAAATGTTAAAGCTGCATTAAATGAATCATGAATAAACTTATTGACACTATTTTTTTCTTATAAGGTCATGTCACATATTTTATAAAACTGTATATAAAAGTAGCGGAATGAAAAAAAAAATTTTAAATTTTAAAATCAAAATACTCATGAGACTATGAGACGGACAGACAAACTGTTATACGTACTCTAACGACACTAATGTCTTTATAAACAATACACAAAAAATGTGATTGAATGATCGATCGATCTATCGATCAGGCTTTTAAAATAATATATTTATATTGATTTGATTATATATTCAGATAATTTACACAATGCACTGCACTCTGCACACAGATATATATATAATATATTTATATATCTTTTTGATGATCAAAATTTAAATACATTTTTTTAAACGGGGTCACCATCACCAAAAAAAGATCTGAAATAAAAACAAGCTGCACACAATAATTGCCATGTCATCATTGTCACATCGTCACAAACACAACTTAACCCTTTCAAATGGCCAATCTACGAACAATTTAGAATATGTTGTCATCTTGCATCCATGGAAGGACGTGTTGGCACAATTTTTCTTAAATAAACAGTTATAATATTTATAACTTTACAAGGATATTACACATATAAAGACCTTGTTCAAAAGTTTAAAAGTGGCAAAGATCAACAAGATTTTTAATAGATATTTTTCTTCAGAGTTCAGTTCAGACAATGGAGAAGAAAATTTTTTGAAGCTGTCAGAGATGTAAAATGGTAAATTGTTATCAATAATTTGATTGTTTGTGACAACCAGATGTCAATCAAGTTAAAAAAGAAATATAAAAAGATATTTATTTGAGTTTGCAAAAGACGTGGTCAAAAATTCTTCCCGTTTAGTTTAACGACTTGTTGTTGTTGCAAACATCTCCAAGGAAAAAAATGAATCATGATTATGAATAGAAAATTGTTTTTATGAATTCTGAGCCTGTGACGATGTGGATGTGACGGTTACAAACGGTTTGTTTTCAAGGAACATGGAACGTGATGTGAATACTGCTTATTGCTTTTTTTGTTTCTAATCATCACATCATTATTGATAATTAATTATCCAACAAAGTATTCTGCTGGGTTCTGATCAAGATTGAAGATCAAGTTGCATTTTAAAGTTTTCATGGTTGATTGGCTTAAAGAGAGCAAAACTGATTGAATTGAAGGACGAATGTTTATAGTTCACCACTTTGAATAAATGAAAAAAAAAATTGTTTTGAACATTTTAAACTTTAAAGTCATGTCTTGGAGGAGGTATTTTTTTTGGCTTATGGCTTATGTGCTTGACCATGACCATAATATCTGGTTTTTCTAAAGAATGTTTTATTGTTAAAATGATGAATGAATCGAGAAAAAAGGTCAAAAATGATTTTTTTGAAGATTGATTTTAAGAATTCTTTTTGTGTATGTTTTTGGGGGCGGATTGAGAATCGAGAATCAATGTCAAAACTCCTAATTGATTTTTACACAAAAATATTCTTTTGTTAAAGTTAAATGGATAAATACGTAATTTATTAAGACGATTGAAGAAAAAACTGGTTATTTAAAAGGGGCTTTCATGCCTATTTTTATTGTGAACTGAATAGCTACCTATCTAGTAATCTCTCAATATCTTTTTAACGGCTCATTAGAAATTAACTTTTAGAATTTAAACCTTTAACAAAAGAAAATATGCGTCCTCCACACATCAAAAGTATTCAAATGCTACTTGATAAATTATCAAAATGCAAATTATTGCCAAAAATTTCAACCTTCAATCCAAATCAATCAATAAAAGACCATGCCAATTCGAGCACAATAAAATAAAAATGATTTTAAATTTCAAAGCTAAACAGTTGAGCATTAAGTCTCTTTTAAACTAACTACATAAATATTATAATGATGACTTTTCAATTTTCGCACACAATTCAAAGTAAACCCTTTCATTCTTCAAATCTCTTTCTAATTGCATCTCTCTCAAAAAAATTCTTTGAATATATTTTTTTCCTCTTTCTTTATAATTGTTATCCTTTTATGGAATTTTTTTTTAATTTCTGATTGCATGCCGAATGCATATATGTGCAGGTTGCACGCATCATTCCATTTTATAGAATGGATCTATAGTCAAGTCAACTCCCAAGAAAACACCGACAAACTTTACAAAAACATTTTTATGGTGAATTCCCGTGGTCATGTCGTGAGCTCTGCTCTGATGAGCAGCAAAAAAAAACGTATAAAAAACGTATTTTTTTTCAAAGATGAATTGCCAGAAAGGCAAAAAGGAGGAGAAGGAAATAGAAAAGGTGACGAGGTCTACAGATTATTTTTTGCCGTTAAAGTTAAAGTTGATTTTTCAAAATAATTTTCAGGTGTTAAATTGCCCCAAAAATATGTAGAATTTTTACAAGATCAAATATGGTCAAATAGCTGGTTCTGGTTGTCATGGCAACAACTTAATTATAAAGTAGCTGATGAATGAATGAACAGTTGCCAAGATTGTCAGACGTCTTTTCTTGTCACATCATTTGCAAAATATCATTGTCAATATAATTAGCACAAAATGATGATGATGATGATGATCATGTTGTCTATGTCCAACTTTTATTTAAAAAAATAGAAGCCAAAAAATATTAATCATAATATATTTTGGGCATCTTCAGATCAGAAATATGAAAATATGTGCAAAAATCTTGCGGAATGCGGGGGTGGATGGTGGATGATGACGTTCTTCTTCTTCTTCTGTTTTTTTTAAAAGTCGGCATGTTATAATTAGCATAATTTTTTACAAACTATTTTTAGCTGCTGAAATTATGTGTGAAATTTGAGATGAAAATGTTTGCACCTGCTGCAATCTGCACCTACTATTGTACCTACACAAAGTCATGTCTTTAAATTTTTTTAACTTTAAATGGCTGATGAACAGATGAACAATCCTTTAAAAAATAATATTTTAAAGTGTGAATCGTGTTTGTTGCAAACTTCCGTATATGGATTTTAACCTTCAATTTCTTTATTAAAAATATTATAAAGTTTTGCTTGAACAAGAACAAAACATGTATTTTGTCAAATAAAGAAAAAATTGACTTAAAAACTATTTATTTTATTTATTTTTATTTGTCATTTTGTTTGACCTAATGACCGAGAAGAATATATATAGAGAGAGCGTGAACAAATAGATTTTTCTTAAAGATTTGGGGACTTGACCAAATAAAGATGAAGCCAAAATAAAAGATAAAATAAATTAGATTTGGAAGATATTTAATAAAAATAAGGTGATGACAAGCGTGAATGATTAGTAATAATCGCTAAATGAAAATCAAAAAGATTTTTATTTATTTTAAAGTGTCAAATGGCAAGAAGTTGGAAGTGCAGTTGGCAAAATAAATTAAATGTTTGGATTGGAGGTGAAGGCGGATAAAAATGAAGTTGCATTTTAATGTGCAATTAAAAGAAAAACAGCTTGTATCTTGTATCTCCAATCTCCACCTTGATTAATGATAAATTTATTGAACAAATCTTGATTTTGAATTGGGTTTTTATATGGCGACTTTTTTTTGGTGACATCATCATTTTGAATTTGAAATCTTAGAGAAGTGCAATAAGATGTTATCATTATGAGATCAAAATTAGGTAGCAACTTGCAAAAGTTAACAAAGTCGTTTTGATTTTATTTGGTAGTACTTACAATGTACAAAGTCTTATGTGTTCATAAATTGTAATAAAATTTGTTTAGTAAAACGGTGTAAAAAAGTAGCGGAAGAGATCAAAAGTGGGAGTGTAATTTGGCTTGATGTTTTAACTTTAACTAATTGGTTCAATGACATGTTTTTGTATTACCTTTGGCAAAAACTCAATTGATCGATATCATTTAACATATTTACTTTCAAAAAATTGGCATTTATCTTAAATTAGTTATTTTTAATTTGACTAATGGCAAGCTATTAAAAAAAACTTCTTTTTTTTCTTGACACACAGCCAACCTTTTCCGATTAAACGACATAAAACTATTATAATTCACTTTCGAATAACCATAAATTTTTCAGACGGACAGACAGACAGATTTCCAAATTTTTCCATAAAGTACCTAGTTCACTCTAACAAATATCTACAAAATATCTCATCACCTTTTTCTCTCTCTCTCTTTCTGTCTGTCTGTCTGCAGCTGCGGAGGAGTAGAATAGATGGATGGAATGGATGACCATGATGATAATCACATGGAGCGATACACATAATATTATTATTTTTTGGCAATACCAACCCATAATAATAATCATAGAGAACAACCACAAAAAAAATAACAATATATAACGTACCTTTAAAATTTTAAACTTTAAACCTTCTAATCTTTAACACTTTCATGTACACACATCTCTCCAAAATAAAAATAAAATGACAATTTAGTTTAGTTTAGTTAAGTAGCAATCTACACAAAATCATAGCATCCGATCAATTAAAAATAAAATTTTCGGACAATTTTCCATGCAACAAATATATATTTTGCAAAAGATGATCATTTTTTCTCGAGATGAGATGAGGAGGAGGCTTGATGATGATGATCATGATGATGATGCTGAATAAAAAGAAGGAGAATTTTTTTGAGAAGGGGGATTATTTGGACTTGGATTCATTGCCTTTTATAGTAATGTTGAAAAAAGAAAGAAAAAAAAATCTAAAAGAGGAAAGGTCATACTAAACAAAAATAATAATCTTATACAATGTGTATATACTTAACTGCCCATATATAATCATTATTAAAAATATATAATAGATATATATTTAAAGCCTTTAAAGTTGGTCTTCTCTCTGGTCGTGTTCTATTATATATTGCCTTTCTTTTGTCCAAATCTTTTTTCAATGTTATCATCATAATCATGAGCATGTCCATAATATACCATATAGGTATAGTACTCTCTTTTTTTGATGAATAGCCTGATTATTAGTATAAATATATAAAAATTATGAATGAATATATATAATAGGTATATATATATATAAAGTTCTAGTTCATTGAAGCTAATTTAGAATCAAAATTCACAAGAATTCTTCGATATTTAATATAATTTTTGAAACACATTTTCTACTTATGTGAGTGGGAACAAAATACTTTTTTTTTCGGTAAAAAAAAGAAAGGCAAAAAAGAGGATTATTATCAACATCACCACCGGTCATATATTAATAACAGCTTTAACTTTACTAGAAGAACAACAAAAGGCGACAAAAATGGGCATTCTCAAAAAAAAATCCTGTTTATATTTTTTTTCTACTAATTCATCTGAGATGTTTGCCAAACGCCAAGCAACCTATAACCGTCACTTTTTTTAACGCCGTCAAATATATATATATTTTGTATATGTTTTATAATGACATGTTTTGTTTGAAGTTTTTGAAGAGTAACCAGGACGACGACAAGAGGACAAGTGCCATCTTGTAAATAACTTGTACTATTTTTTTTGATCTCATTAACACTTTAATATCGAATTATAATGATAATCCTATTAAAATATTTAATAATTTTTATTATAATTGAACATGCTTTTGAAAAAGAATTTTCCAAACCAATATCCTTTCTAAATCAAATAATCTTTTTGATCTTCTCCGCCCACGCATTGACGTAAACACATTGATGTTCTCATTCTCATCTCATCTCCTCATCTTTTAACACGTTAATACCCTGATATTTTCAATTTAAAATTCACAACAAGTGTGATGATCACTAGTTTTTATAGCAATTAAACTATCATTACCATTAACCCAAACAACTTGTATATCTATTTATCATAAAAAATCATTCAATCTGATTTCTAAAACACCTGCATAATCTTCCAAGCCAAGAAAAACCAACCTTGTTTCATGTTTTTTGGATCATCTCTCCAAAAAAAGTAAAACCTTTTTTTTATTACAGCTTTTTACACAGATGCTAATGATCTTTATATCATGTCATGAGAGTGTGTCTTGAATTGGATTGATTATGAAACGTCAATGCCAATATAATAAATAGAATCAAAAGAAACGAGTCAATAGTCAACAGAATCTAACCGTTTTTAAAAGAGGTTCAATGTCATCTCCACTATTTTTTTTTGTCGATGTCCAACTCCAACATCGACACAAACGACAGCACAATGACTTTTGATGCACGACGACGACGACGACCAAACCAAAAATAAGAAGCCAAAAAACCAATCCATCTATATATTTTTTGTCGTCACTAAAGTTGAAAGTTAAACGTCAATAACAACCATATATACAATATTTGTCTGATGATAAGATAAAGTGAACCCTACAAACCCTCTTTTTAAAGCCGTTATCCCTTTAATAAAAAAATATATACCGTAAAACCTCTTATAATAGGTTATGACACTAATTTTAAAAGCTTATTATAATTGCACACCTGTTCAAGTTATTACATTGTTTTTTTTTCTTTTCAGAGTACTTGGTAACGAAAAAAGGTATGAAATTCCATAAAGCAATAAACCAAGTAGGATATTTTTTTATTCATGATCCCACATGGTCAGGCAGAGAGATAGAGCTTTTTAAACTCTCCAGGAGGTCGTCACATATTTCCTATTACATCATATATAAAACCCTATCTGTTATTATAAGATATATCTTTAGATCTGTCTGTCTGTCTGTTTGTAAAACGGTAAGACTTTTATATTTGGTTTGACATTCCTTTTTTCAAATCTTTTCATTTTGATTATCAAGCTAAAAAGGACCTAAAATACTTTATAATGTTCTCATCAACAAATTGTTCTTTGCAATTATCTATTGTTTTGGAATGCAACATTGTAAGCTGTAAACATAATATCGGATATCATCGGATCAGGAATAATTTCTTTGAAAAACAAGTATAAAGTGTTAAAAAACATTGGAATTCCCATGTAAAAATCATACAAATTTTTTGAGATGATCATCTTTAAAAAATGTTTTGCAAGCCATAAAACTGATTTTGTAAACATTCCATTTGGTCAAGAGGAGATCAACAAACGAAGTCCGGTCGTCGGGCAAGTGGAAAGCCATTAAAAAAGAATAGATTTGCAACCTCGACGACAAAAAGTTTTAACGACACAAAAATGCCAATTTCAAAATCAACTGGTGTTTTTTTAGCATCTCTGTTTCTAGTTTTTATGACAAGTATAAAATAAAACAGGATCTTATGATCTCTGGAGATGATCATTGTGATCTGTAAAAGATAATGTGAGTGATATTTTCCGACAAAAAAAATATAATATGTTGTCACGAAGAAATTTTGTTTTTGGCGCACAGCATCTTAGCACCATACTTGTTTCTTATAATAACTTGTTGTTCGGCTCTTTAGAAAAATTTTGTTGTTCACATCTTTGTATATTTTTAATAATAAGTGGAGAATTAATCATAAAAAAATAGATACATAACAGGATTTATATGGAAACATATCTACTAACAATCTGTGACTTTTATGAAACATTAAAAAAATAACAGCAGGGGTGTAAAATCTTCCAAAAAAAACCACCCGGATATTCAACATTTCTCAAGTTACCCTTTAAAACAGGGATAATTTAAGTTATTTGGGGGTAAATTGAAACAGTTTAGATCAATTTTTTCTATATCATTTTATATTGCCAAAAATCTTTTTTTTTTGCTAAACCGCTTTGAAAAGAAAAATTAAATCCAAAAAAATCCAAAACTACAAGTCTGAAAGTCTGAAATGCTGGCCATATCTAGAAAGTGGTTCTGTCAACTAAACACACACACAAACACATTATCATTTTTTTATACAAAAAAAAAACAGCCTCATCTTCTTCGTCGGTGACAAATGGATTTACTGTGTTAAACATACAAGTACACATTTTTTTTAGAATCAGGATCATTATAAAAAAATGCGTGGGCGGGTTTTTAAGGATAAGTTCAATGATTTCTCTTTTACAAAATGCATATAGATTTTTAAACAGAGTTTTTTTTACTAAAATGGTTCAATTTTCAAAAAAAACGAGATTTTTCTTTTTACATTTTACTTGCTATTTGCTCAAGTGTTCATTTTGGCACATGATTTTTAAGTGATGTTTTAAGAGAATTAGCAAAAATGGATAAGTGCTGTTCAAAATGAAATCAGGCAAATATATTTGGGGACAAAATAGGTACTTTTCAAATGGACTTTATCTGTTTCATTTCTTGTTGGCTTGGCAATTGGCACTTGGCCTAACAATAAACCAATT
>JAQFYG010004044.1:0-11563 GCA_034694325.1 Entomobrya corticalis | reverse complement strand
AATTCTGGTGGTTACCCGTGACAACAATGAGCTGCAGTCATGATCCACTCTTCATTAATAATCGATCCCCCGCAGTAGAACTCTCCATCCCTGAAAATTCCCACCAAAAACGGCCATTGCATTTCTTCAGTGGCATATCCCCCAACAATCAGCTCGATATCATCATCCTCTTCCAAACCCAACTCCTCATCTGCATCCTCCTCATCGTCTACCTCTTCCTCGTCTTCTAGATCCAACACATCTCTCCTTCTCCGATAACTTTCATTATTACCATGACCCCCGCACTGAGGGGAGGGGCACACCACATCATAAACCAGGTCACTCGCACAGTGCCCCAAGACCGCAAATTTTGATTCAATTTCGGCCAGCCGAATATATCTGAGATTCTGCACTTGTTGCTTTGACATTTGTAATTTCATCTGACTCAAGCTTTTAGTGGTCACTTGAATTGCCCCATCAACATGCCCAATGATTTGTTGGCAAGCCTTCTCCGCAAACTGGGTAACATGATGAGAAGAACTTCCGGTTTTGCAAACAGTATGCCACTTGTCATCTTCTAGCCTTTTCTGGAGAATCCCACTAGACCTCACTCCACGCTGTTCATCATCGAAAAGGTCAACCATTCGAAAACAATTATGCTCATCATTCCCCTGCGGGCAGTCGTTATAACCGTCACATCTTTTTGATAACGGCACACATTTTACTCTTGACCCAGAATTATGAGTGTCACAAGTAAACTCAGTGCTTTGACAACCGTAAACACAGCCAACTTCATCAGCTCCATCAGGACAATCTTTGTAACCGTCGCAAATTTTATTGTCGTCAATAATTTCTCGGCATGTACAACTCTTTTCGTCACTTCCGTCCCAACACTGGGCGTAACCGTCACATTTGTATTCCTTTTTTAGGCAGGTGCCGTCGTCGCAGGTATAATCACAGGAATAAGATGACTGAGAATTGTAGCTATTCCAATAATTTGATTCCCGAGCTGAACGAGGATCTACTGGAAGATAAGGTTGAGCCTGAGACTGATGAAAATAAAATGGAAATGATGGTGATGACGGCTCTGATGATGCAACGTTTCTTGATGATCTGTAGGATAAGCCTAAGTCACCGATTTCACCTCCAATGCCTCCCAAAACTCCTCCATAGCTACCACCATATGCCCTCCATGGAGTGGAGGAGGAGCCTGGAATAATACGGCGGTACTGGTAAGGGCCAGCTCTGGACTTGCCAAAAGATGTTGAAAGAAATGAAAGAAAAATCAAAAACAGAAGCGGAAAGGAACAAGTAACAAGGTTTTGAAGCTTGCTCATTTTAAAATTGTTTAAAGAAGTACTATTTCTTAATTACATTACTATATTTTATGAGATAAATGAGCAGTGAATCTTTAAAAAATGGAACAAGGAAAGTAACTAAATGTATTTTTATGATGTTGAAAGCAGATCAAATTAATTTTTGCTCCTGATTTGGTTTTTATTTAATGAATAATGGCTTAGTTTAATGATTATCGACACGAGCCTCGGAAAAGAATTAGTAATCTATTCGTAAATTACATTGTCATGCCTTTTGCAGTACTCATTCATCATAATATTTTACACTTTTTACGATCTGATATGATTAAATTGCTATTTGTATCACATTCCTTCAGGATTTGCAATCATTAAAATATGTACTTCCGACATATAACATTGTTTAAATGTTTGAGTTTGATATGAGCGCACGCGTATTAATTGGATCATAATATTTGGGTCAAGGATAATATCCCCCTACTACGTTTACATGCTACTTTTGAAGAAAGGTGAAACCGTCACCTCCACAATGTCGATTGGTCAGCTAAACGGTGTACTCTTTGTCTCATTTGTAAATATTTCAACTTCACAAGAAAGTTTTTAATCATCAATAAAGCTGTTTAAAGCGATGAATGAAAAATGCATGAAATGTTTGCAATCTTAATCATCATCATAGTTAACGTCATCACCAAAAATATTTTTTAATCGCATAGTTTTAATGTCTCATGTTTCAATCCAGTCAAAATACCAGTACAACACGATCGTCATAAAGGCAATCAAAAATAAGCCAAGAAGGAAAATAACAAGAGGAAATAAAATCATGATGAATAGCTAAATATTATTTCCAACAAAAATAGCCATTTAAACATTCATTGTACTTCTTTTATTCTCATTTTGAAATACAATGTGGATAATTATTTGCAATAATGGTAATGACAGTTTTACTTTTCCTCCAACGTCCGTCCCCCTTTTCAAACCATAATATTTCCCATCAATTCATTATATTTATCTTTTCTTTATACCATTCATTTGGCATGTCTGAATCTGCATTTTTTTTTCATATAATGACACAAGGCAATAATAATTTCGCTAACATCCAGTCTTAAAATCCGTATAATTACAACTTTTCTTATGTTCCCCTTCCCTCTCTACAAAGTGGAAATACTAGAGGAGCATTTCATTCATCAGGTATTCACACTCTCACACGCGATCATCATTAATTCACCCAAAAAAGAAACGCCACGACACCACTTCATTTATTAAAAAAAACCGATGAAATAACTTTTTGCTGGAGAACAATTGAATAGCATGCTATATAACATAATATAGACTCACCATTATCACACTATCAGCTAAACAAACGTAGTAACTACTACTACTTTTCATACCAACTATAAACAGAAATGAAAATCGAAACTATAATAAAAATGAAATGAAAAAAGCCAACTCCTGTTTTGTATGCAACCACCATTCAATATTTTTTCTAGTATTTTCTACTACGAATCCATTGTCTTTATTACAATTCATTTCCAGCTTATTTAACAACATAAATGAAAATGGCTATAATACTACCAAGCTTTATATGATAATAACAGCTATTGTTATCTTCGCAGCCTATATACCTGGTAAAATAATGATAAGGACAAAAATAGCAATATTAAAAAAGCAAAAAAGGATTTATAACAGCCAAGTTCAGAATATATTTTTCCGCAGTCGTGTTACGTGTCTTCAAATAAAATAGTTGTTTAAACCACACTGCTCTCTTGAAAATATCTGTAAAAATCTTATGCAAATAATTGTACAGCATCAAATAGCCCAAGATAAACTGTTTATCTATCCAACAATCAATCTTTGTCCGACTCTTGACTTTTCCCCGTTTATTTTACTGTGCAATTGTGCATGCATTGTTGAATAAAAGAGTATTGTTGCGTGTCCTGCTCTTTTCATTGTTATATACCGGAGTGAATACCGGTTTGGTCAAGAATATCCACGACACTACTAGCAGCATATAAGCTGTTCATATTATTTTTTCATTGTTAGTTTGATTGTTGAAGGAGACCAGATGAGTTGCTGCAGAGATATACCCGTTGTCTTATCCTCCATATCAACTACAGGATCTGCTAAATCTGCTGCCTCAGTACAGCGGTCACTTATCAAGGTGAACTTTCAAAATATTCATAAATTTTAAAATTATTTAGTAAATAAAGTTACATACATTTAATTTCATCTTATCTATAAGACAATTTATATTCATTTCTGTAAATTTCAAGCATTGCATGACAGAAAAGCTATGCTAAAAACAAAGATATATTTTGACATCGTTTTCATGTAGTCTCCTATAAGCTCATGTAAAAGAAACAAATTGGAACGATATATACTTACATCAAGCTTCATGTGAATGTGAAACACATGATCCAAATATTATTTTTTGCAATGCACACATTTTTCTCGATCTGCCCTATATACATCATGAACATTTGTCGGTTGAAGAAGAGAACATCCTGTTTCTCTAGAGCAGATGGAGAAAACAGCATATTATTTTGCAAAAAAATTTTGTTCCAAAAGAAATTCTACATAGCTGGCAAAATATTTAGCCCAAAGTTTTTCTTCATCTGTCAGTAATCCAATAAGTTTTGCTACTTATTGTCTAGACTTGTCTCTAAATATTAAGTCAAATTTGGGAAAGTTTGTAAATCGTTGTTAAAAATGAAGAATAAGTGGAAATTCCAAGAAAAGTGCTGTTGTCTGTGTCATGATGATGCATGGTGGCGGTTATTACGCCGGTGTGGTCAGTCAGTGGTCAGTTAGCTGGACTAGACAAACCTTACGACCAACACCTAGACAAAAATGAGCTCAAATTGTTTACATCTGGACAACAACCAACAACTAAAAGTAGTTCCAATTCCAATGGGGTCAACTGGGCAATTCGGAGTTAATCAGAAATGTCCGCATTTGCTCAGTTAATAATTTGCTCGTTTGCCAAGTGAGTAATCTATTTTTAAAAGAAACTGCAATTGCATTTATAAATGTACTATTTTGTGAAACTGCAACCGTGTAAGTAGCATCATCATATCATCAATAACGCAATCCCTATAAACTATAAATCCCACACTTTAGTTTTAGATTTTAGCCTTGAAAATTTCTCTCTATATTTAACTCCCATTGTTACTGATTGTGAGCATGGAAAATGGAAAATGCACAGACATGCACACAAGCCATTAATATAAATAGCAATCTATTAGATTGCACTTGAAACTTCTCGTAAAATATGAAACTCAAGTGACCATCAACCACTTAAACTAGTGTTCTATGCTGCTCAACTATAGTTATATGGTGCTATATGGTTTACAGAGTTAACGAGCTTTATATTGTATCCAAACAAACAGGCATCATCATCATTATTGCTGCTCTTCATGATGATGATGATGACGATTTATAATGATTTTTTTTCCAGGATGGTTTACTTTATTATTTGGGTTTCCAACATTTATAGGTATCATCTCATATCGTGTTCATGTGTAGCATGCATACAACTTTCAATCATGATCTTTCCATAGAAACAGTGTCAGGAATAGCAGCATTTTAATTTTCATATACTTCTCATGTCACTTTATTCATTCATTCATTCACTCAAAGACTAGTACCTACTTGTATTCATGAAGTCACAAATTTTAACCCATTCAGCGTATTTTTGTTAATGATAAAGTATAAATAGTCAATAGTATTGACATTATTATTTTTTTATCTTGACAAATCAATGAGGCATGAATACATGAGAAAAATGGGCCAAGTTGAGTCGAGAAATTAGTTAGTTTGTGTGCCTTTTTAAATGAATTAAGTCAAAAGTAAATTTTTGCATTTTAAATCGTTTTTATAAAAAATTAGCAACCCTCCAAGGAAATAAAAATGTCGGGCACAGTGATTCCTCGCATAGCCAAATCCGTCCGTGAAGACAATCTGGTGGAAGACTCGATCGAAATCATTCGTGTGATAAGACCCAAGTGGATTGAGGAAAGGGATAAAAATGGAGTTGAGATCAAATCCAAGGTATAATTTAAAACAAAAGAACAAGGATAAAAATATGTGATTATGTTTAGATTTAAAAATGTGATGACTCAAGATGATTAACATTTTGTTTCAATATTTTTTGTCAAAGATGTTCACAGACGGGATTACAAACAAGCTAATAGGTTTCAATCTCGTCACAGAGCCGAAGGACGTGGTCATGATAAAAGTTTACGGGGCAAATACCGATCTGATGATTGACAGACAAGCAGAAATAGACACGATGACTGTACGCTGACTTTTAAATGATAAAACATGTAATTTTCCTAAATAGCTGATACCCCTCAAATTAATTATGATGACGTCTAGAATTAATAGTTACTAATTATTATTTTTAAAGCTACTCCACGATAGGAAGTGCGGTCCTCAGCTTTACGCCTTATTCGAAAACGGGATATCTTATGAATTCATTCACGGTGTAACCCTGACCATGGAAACATGTCGGTCACCTGATGTTTATCCAATAGTTGCCCAAGAAATGGCCAGGGTCCATAAAACAATTCCACTTAAACCGGAAGCTGGAGAAACGAGGACAAAGTCGCTGATTTGGAGGAAAATGGGAAGATTTTATGAGCTTAACGAAGAAATCTTAAAGTCGAGTAATAAGGCGCTTGCGGAAAGGCTCCTGAAGGAATGCGGATACTCTCTGGAACAAGCTAGAAAGGATATCGATGAGATGGAGGTGCTCTTGGAAAAGGAGGGGATTCCCATTGCTTTTTGTCATAATGATCTGCTCCTGGGAAATGTGATTTATAATAAGGAGGATGAGAAGGTGTCGTTTATCGATTTTGAATATGCGATGCCCAATTATGTCACTTTTGATGTGGCTAATCATTTTAATGAGTTTGCGGGGATCGACAATCCGGATTTTGCTTTATGTCCGGGCTCGGAGTTTCGGAAGGAATGGATTTCGGAGTATTTGAGACATTTTGGAACGGGAAATGGGAAGGTTACGAATGATATGTTTGAGAAATGGGTGGATCTTTGTATACCGGCGAGTCATTTATTTTGGACGTTGTGGGCGGTTGTGCAGGCACATAACTCCACAATTGATTTTGATTTTGCAGGGTAAATATTTAGTTTGCAGTTAAAATATTAGCTTAGTAAAATAAATTGAGTTTAATTGCTTTGTTTTGTTTAACTTTTTAGGTACGTCGGCCTTCGCTATGTTGAGTTCAACAAAAGCATGGAGGAAATCAGGGGAAAATTATAGCCATCATAAATATTATTGTGATGATCATAAAATTTTAATTGAAAAAACTATTTTAACTTTAACTATTCGTATTTTTTAAACGATGCCATCTACAAAGTCAACAACAAGCAATAATCTAAAAACAAATTTTAAAAGACTTTTTCAACTATTATAGTATTATGTACGCATTTAAAAATTAACTTTTAATCCATTCCAAATCTTTTTAAGAAAAATGATGATTCAGTTATAAGGAAACATAAGTGATAAATACTGTTTAAAATTAATATTTTATCTTACTTTGTAGTATGCTCAATTAAGTTTGATTTTAAATATTAAAAATGTCGATCAATAACAGCAAAAAGTGGGTTAAGCTTCAAATTTGACTTATTTTTGATCTAGCTGGCATCACAAAGACATTGAGAAAACGATCAAACAATTATTTTAAAATGGGCTATCATAAATTAATTTCTTTTGCAGTTTTCCTTGGAATCATTTTACATTTTGTTGATTCTCACGATGCCCCGGAACCCCGAAAACAAAAAATCTCGCCATCTCTTAACGACGCGTTCGAAACCGATGAATCAATCAAGAAAGATATCGTCGTGACCTTCAAACAAAAAACGAGTCAGGTTCTGAACATGTTTGACCTTTCCTCTCGAGCAAATGGTGACGCCATCACTGAAGAACAAGAAATTGAATTGCATACAAATTACATAGACCAATTGAAAATGTTAAAAACCGAGAGTCAGTCCGAGATCCTTAGTTTTTTGGAGGGAGAGGCACCTGAAAATCATCAGTCATTTTGGATAAGTAATGAAATCTATGTTAAAGGAGCCAACAAGGAACTGTGTGAGGCCCTTGGGAGCTTTGAGAATGTGGATGTGGTCGAAGAACAAAAAATATTTCATATTCATAAGCCCTTAGAAGAAGGTCCTGTTATTGATAAGAGCAGATTAATGAAAAATGATAAGAAGGTTGGGATTAATGGTGAAGATTTAGAATGGAATATTGTAAAAATTAGGGCGGATAAGGCGTGGGAGGGAAAAGTGCAAAAGCCTTGTCGAGTGGGGATCATCGGTAAAATCATTGAATTTTTAAATACTTTTAAAAAAGGAAAAAGATTAATTGACGTTTAATTTTAAAAAGATACCGGGATTCGAGCAACTCACGAAGCATTTGATACCATTAATATTGCTGGATGGCATGACGCAGTTAACGGTGAAGATACTCCTTATGACGATAACGGTCACGGTACCCATGTCGCTGGCGTGATAGCTGGGATCACAGGCATTGGAGTAGCTTCCGATTGTACAGAGATTATTTGCTGTAAAGCTTGTACAGGATCAGGTTCCTGTTCCCAGAAGGCCCTTACAGAATGCTGTCAATTCATGACTGAGAAGCGGCCAAATATAGTAATTTCTTCAAATTTATAATCGCTTAGCTTAAAATGTAAATATTTTTTAATGATTCATCTTTCCTATCAAAAAAAGGTTTCAAATTCATGGGGCGGTCCCCCAGGAGAAGCCACCTACACCGACATAATAAGCAGTTGGAAGGCCCTAAACATGTTTGCTGTATTTTCAGCAGGCAACTCAGGTCCCAGCTGCGATTCTGTAGGTTCTCCCGGAGACCATGTGAATGTTATCAGTGTTGGCGCCACAACGCGTGATGATTCTTTAGCAGACTTTAGTAGTCGAGGTGAGTGTAAATCTGGGATGATGGGCCCCGCAGTTACGGCGCCAGGCCAGAATATCAACTCAGCCTGGATGTCTTCAGATACTTCGTACAAATCCATTTCCGGTACTAGTATGGCGGCACCTCATGTCTCCGGTTTGTATGCACTTATGTGCTCCAGACACCCCGGAATTTCTTTCGATCATGCAAAAGCAGCCATTATTAAGTCTTGCAAACATTCAGGACTTGAAGATCCTAACCAGACCTGCGGAGGTACTTCGTTTAAACAGGTGCCGAATAATTTGTATGGAAATGGTGTGATTGATTGTGTGAATACTATGAAGTTTTTGGACAAAGCGAAAAAATCTAAAGTCCAAAACCCACCATGAAAATGCTGAGAAACATGACAATTTAAATGAGAAATAAATTGACGGTTAAAAAATACGTTTTTTTAGTTTTTTCTTCAATTTTTTATAACCACGCAAAGCGACAAGTATTTTTCATTTATTATTATTAAAAATTAAAAATCATCATAATAATCATCATGTAATTCATTTAGAGAGAGAGAGAGAGAGATTACGTAATAATAATTACAGTAATTATATAGTAATCAATAATAATAATTGTTACATCAATAATAAGTAAATTGTGTTTAACCGTTTTCTTTTCTCCTTCTGCGCATCTTCTCCAAAAAAATTAACTATTTTTTACACTTTCGGAAATAAAATCAGCATAATTACATAATAATTACAATTAAATTTATCGTAAACTCCATCATCATCAAAATTAACATTCATCCCGTTATTTTTTGCCAAGTTACCAACATATTGGATAAAAACGAAAAATTAAGATTTGAATCGATTTGCTTTCATTCCACAACGCCCACGCATGCTCACACGCTTATCAACAGACATATATAAATTGGTAATTATTTTTTTAAAGATCAAAACCAAAACTACAAAAAAATCATTTAAATAATCATAAAAACAATGTACTAATTTCTTTAGATAGTTTACCTATCAATTGTTTATATACCATTTCTAGCGCAATAACATAACAAATAAAAATTGTTGCTCAGTACACAAGTTTTGATTATATTTATAGATATATATATACTTTCATATAATTATACATTTAATTATTATCATCGTTATTAAAAAGTAGGATTGCATTTTTGCATTACTAATTGCGAAATGAAATAAAAATTACGAAAAAAAAGTTTAACTAAACAAAAAAATATATAGTTAAAAAGTTAAAATTAATGGACCATTTAAGACAAAAACAGCTTATTGGAGAAATATAATTAAAAGATGATGAATATAAAGTATAATTAATAATAACTTTACAAAACGAACATCGAAGAAGACTATGATGTTATGGAAAATTCAAGATCTACATTTTTTTCTAAGCTTGTAAATTGTAATATAATTAATTATAATAATGACATGATTATCTAATAATTATATATACGCTTGCTCTTCTTTAAAATGTTAAAAGTTAATTAATATTTTTATAATAATAATAATAAATACATATACAGTTTCTTTGTTGTTGTTGCTGATGATAATCGTAATGATAATTTTTTTTCTTGTAAGAAGTAATTTGTAGTTTAATACATTTTCTTGATGATGATTAATTAAATAGTTTACAGTAGATTTTATTCTTAATAATGTACGCCCTGCATATTTTTTTCAAAAAAGAAAATAAATGAATTTATACCAATTTAAAAATTAAGATTTTTGTTCGGATTATGTTCAGTTTTTTTTGTTTAAATTTAGAAAACAAAATTTTAACTTTTAGAAATGTTTATTTTTCTTTTCTTCAAACATGCTCAATTAGTTTTTCGTTCTCTCCGATTTCTTTTGAAATGTATATTTAAATATTATATAGTTTTTTCTATACACATCGATCGATATATATTTAGCTACATTTTACAAGATTTTACAGATTAAATTGTAGTTTTAATTAATAATTTACATTTTTACGATGACGAAGACGACATGGATCGAAGAAGTAAGATAAGATATCTTATAGCTTTAACAACGATATTTATTAATTATTCGACATATTTATATTCCAATATGTTATACGCCATTTGTAATGGATAGTTTTCAATTGGCTGTAGTTTTGTTTGTTATGAAATTATAGATTTTGATTTGAATTTGGATATTTTTCTGTTTTCCTGACGAGGAGGAGAGGACGACGACGAAGACGAGGACACGATGATGACGACCATTGTGATTTGTATTCATTTATTAAAATCCTAATTTTATTTCTAAAATCATTAGCTTTAGTGCTTATCATTAATAGCTTATCTTGTAAAATGTTAAATTTGTATATTATTCTAGCGGAAAAGGAAAAATTCTCGGTTATTACGATTACGACGATGAAAAAGTCTACGAATGCGACGATAAATGAGGAGAAAAAGACTACCGATAATTAACGAGCAGAAAAAGAAAAATGTTAGCATTTTGTTGAGAGATATATTATAATTTAAGTGTTCAATTAACTATAATTGAGTTAGTTTAAGTTCAAACGTAATAAAGGAACAGTAGTAATTTCACAAAGAATGTAGCGATTGTAAGAAATAAAAGAAATAGTAATACAGAACTAGTCATTATTTATATCCCTAGACTAAAATATATCTACAAATTTAATTACTTGTAATCTAAACTGTTCTAATTTTACTATTTTCTTGATAAAATGTCCTCTGGTTGTTGTTGTGTTTATTATGTGGGTGGATATGGATCAATTGGATGGTGTTTATTTAAATATTTTTTTACTTTTTCAAATATTTAAATGGATGGGGCTCAGATTTTGCGTTTTTGTTTGTTTGTTTTTTTGGTGGTGGTTAGCATTTATATCAGCACTGCTTTTATCTAAAATATGTAGTAAAATTCTAGAATTTATTCTAATTTTTAGGAATAATTACTGTTCAAAATACTACAACGACATGTAAAGCATTAAATCAATAGAAAGTTAACTAGAATGATTTAAATGTTTAAGAAATAGCCTTATAATAATTAGTTAATTTAATTAACAGTTAAGGATTAAATTTATATAAGAAAATTGGATAAAAATGTGTGCACAGCAAGAAGATCACAAAAAACCAATGAAAATAGTTAAATATTTTACACTGTTTCTTTGCTTTCTTTTTAACTGATTTGAGTTTTTTCTTAAATATTAATCATCTCTTCATTTCTCTCATCAATAATGATTCAAAAAGGATCATCATCATAATCAAATATTTGTGTTCTTTCATTTCAATTAGGAAAAAAGATAAACTACATGTTTAAGTAAATTGACACAGAAAAAATGTTATCAAATACAAATTGGATAT
>JAQFYG010004043.1:0-11569 GCA_034694325.1 Entomobrya corticalis | reverse complement strand
AATTACCTGCCAATTTCTGCTCCAAATTCAACGCCACTTCCGGATTAACTCCCCTCTGCTGCCAACGGTGTCTCAAGCCGCATTTATCAATGAAATTGATTCCACCCCGAACATAACGACTTAATGTACACGACATGATTACTCTACCCAATCTTCACTGCTCCTATTCCTGAAACAACACAAATTATCAACAAACCAATTAAATTTACAGGTTACCGTACAGGTCTTCAGTAAAAACCATTATAAATTATAACCCTTTCATTTAACTTTAATCTTCACACAAATTAAATTTCAAAGCTGCTTATATTTACCTTAACCATCACCGGCCTCCAATATTTTGAACTAAACACATGCCACCCGTGCAAACAGACACAGATGTTCTCCATTCTTCGTCCGTCCATGCATTTATGCGTACACAGCCATGTCTGTGTGTGTGCACACTCTGTAGACAATGCATGCACTCAAGCAGTATATCTGCATGTTACCTAGTTTTGACTTGATCCAGCCAGAGCAGAGCTTCGCTAAACGCTTGAAACAAAGCAGAAAACTCCACCAGTCCTCAGTCCACCACACAAACAAACACGCGTTGCGCCTTTTGAGTCTTTATATACATCCGTGCCGTATCGGACAAATGGTCAAATAGTCGGTAAGATTTTTTTTTTGCGTGGAGGTGGTGTGGTGGTTCGGTAATAATAAAGTAAAATTATACATACACGTAGCGGTTTCAAAATGTTTTTTGACATTTAGATTTTAATATTTTTAGAAAATTTAAAATATGATTGGGAAAATATAAGGTCCAAGCTATTATTAAATATATAAAATTACTTATAATCAGTATTTAAAATTCAGCATATCAATTAAACTTTTACTGCCATAAATTAATTACGATTGAATTTTTTTAACTAACAAAGCATGGCTAACCATTTGTCAAAAAACATTGTGAAACCTCCACGTAGTAAAAACATAAAAAATTAATGCATACTAATAAGTAGAAGTAGAGTATACTTTTTTCTCGTAAAATACATAATCGGTATACGAAACGCAAACGTAAATGCATTATCGGGATAGCATCCCATTCAACAAGGCAGTAAAAGAGGAAAATTTTCCGAAAAAAAAAATATAAAAAAAAGATCTAAAAGCAGCAGCTCAAGAAGAACGCATAAAACAGGGCAAAGCAGTATTCAGGAAAGGAGCAAGGAGGACCGCCATAATAACACCGCACTACACTCCACTTTTTCAAAAGCAAAAAGAAAGGAAAAAAAGAAGAGAAAATGTTACAGGAGTAGTTGCTGCTCTGCTAGTGTCAATTCAAGTTAAAAATTTCACTGATTAACAAACATTTAAAGAGGTAAGTTCAGTTAAAGTTAATTAAAGTTTTCTTCTAATTGGTCGTTAACTGATAAGGTAATTATTAGAAGAGGCATGGTCTATTTGACAAGTTTTGCGGTGCTTTTAATTGTGGTGCTTTGAAGTAAGCAGTTAAGTCAGTTCACGGAAGTTGGAAGTAAAAACGTTTTTGTAACGTTGGGTTAATGAACTTGACATGTCACTTGATTATGTGATTAGTTATCATAATTAAAGTTGCATTTTTTTAACTACATTTAGGTTATATTGTGTATTGCTGTTTGTTGTGAAAGGCTGAAGGCTTTTAAATAATTGTGTTTGTTTGTTGTCATTTTCTTCAGGTGAACCCGGATAACTTGTCAGTGATGAACCATTAATTGTTAATTAGTCGTGAAGAGGAGGTGCTGATTATTGGTAATCCAGTGAATCATGGCGCCCACGGGTGTCGACCGGGAGGTTTTTGCAAGGAGATTGCAGCGTGTATATAATGCTTGGAAGGTTAGCTAATTATAAAGGAAGCTATTTATATTTAGTATTTAAACATAGGTTTTAATGAGCGTTTATTATTTTTAAATGAATCAACAGGAGGGTAGCGGTGACTGGGGGAAGGTGGATGCTATGGCTGTAGCTGTTGGGGTTGATGAAGAAACTGTGTACTCCAAGTCTACTGCTATCCAGGTAATGGATTATAAATGCTGGGGATAGTTTAATGAGTGATTAATGATGTTTAATTAATTTTACGTTTTTAAATCTGATTTTAGACATGGCTGTTTGGATACGAGCTACCAGACACGGTCATGGTATTTTGTGAAGGCGGCGTTTATTTCTTGACATCAAAGAAAAAAGTTGACTTTTTGAAGGCGGTGGAAGTGAAAGATGAGAATGGGTTGCCCCCCATTAACCTTTTGGTTCGAGATAAGGTACTGACTACTGACATTTAATATTTATTTTTTTAGAATAATTACTGTTTTGTACCACGTCACACGTGTTTTAATTTATGGCTATTGCCTATTTATCTTTATCTTTTAGAATGACAAGGACAAGGCCAACTACGAAAAGCTTATCGAAGCTCTGAAAGGAAGCAAAGGTGGGAAAACAATTGGTACCTTTCCCAAGGACAAATTTCCTGGTGAATTTATGGAGGGATGGAGAAGTATTTTCTCGAAATCTGGATTTGAAACGGTAAATATCTACCGATTTCAAAGCAATAATTGAATGTAGATAAAGCTAATCAATTGTGTTTATCTGTATATTTTACAGATGGACGTTTCCGCACCAATTGCATTGGTCATGGCCGTCAAAGAAGACTCAGAGTTGCATACAATGAAAAGGGCTTCTCAAGTAACAAACGACGTGTTTACCAAATACTTGAGAGATCAAATTATGGACATTGTTGATGCAGACAAGAAGGTAAATTGAAATAAGCTTTTTAAAAATAAATTTTTGTTTACAGTTTACGTTAATATTTCATTTAATGAAATTAAAATTCTATATATCTTTTAGGTTCGTCATGCAAAACTTGCCGAGGGCGTGGAAGGGGCGTCATCAGATAAGAAGTACGTTACCGGTGTGGACGTAACCCAGGTGGACATGTGTTACCCTCCCATTATTCAAAGTGGTGGAAATTATAGCTTAAAATTCAGCGCGGTTGCTGACAAAAATTATCTTCATTTTGGTTCCATCATTTGCTGCTTGGGAGCGCGATACAAGTCGTATTGCTCGAATATCTGCAGAACTCTTTTAGTTAATCCTACTGAAAAACAGCAGGTACCTCCATCAATTTAAAAAGGATTGGTTTTATGCATTTTTTAAATGCAATAATAATATAACTAATTAATTATTTAATTTTTTTAGGAAAATTACAACTTTTTATGTCAAGTTGAGGAAGAACTTGTGAAGTTGTTTGTACCTGGCACCAAGCTTAGCGAAGTGTACGACAAAATCGTGGAATTCGTCAAGAAAGAAAAGCCCGCTCTTGTGGATAAGCTGGTGAAGAATTTTGGATTCGTTACTGGTGTGGAATTCAGAGAAGGATCTTTGGTCATCGGTCCAAAAACCACAACCGTTATTCAAAAGGGCATGACTTTTAACACCAGCATTGGATTTCAGGATATGAAGAATGAAGGGGCTAGTGACGACAGTAATAAGCGTTATGCGCTGTTTATTGGAGACACTGTTGTTGTCAATCAGGTATGTGTTCATATTATCAAGTAGGTTTACATCTTCTAGTAAATTTTTATATAAAATTTTATCTAGTGATTATGTATATTAATTGACAATTATTTTTATTTCAGGAAGGACCTGCTACTCCCCTTGTGTCCAGCAAGAAGAAGCTAAAGAACATCGGGATATTCTTGAAGGAAGATGACGAAGAGGAAGATGAAAAGGAAAATGAGCCAGAAACAGAGAAAATGCTAGGAAGAGGAAGTCGTCGCACAGCTATTCTCGACTCCAAGTTAAGGGTAAGTTTGTACTTAATTATAAATTAATCATCCAAATTAAAATGGAATAAAATGTGAGTTTAGTTGTTAATTAAATTTTTTATTTGCATTTGCAGCAAGAACACACCTCAGAAGAAAAACGTAAGCAACAACAAAAGGAATTGGGCGAACAATTAAACACCGCCGCTCGCGCCCGTCTTGCACAACAAAAGGGTGGAAAAGAAGTAGAAAAAGTTCGAAAATCCAACGTATCCTACAAGAATCCGAGTAGCATGCCGAGAGAAAAGGAAATAGAAGACTTAAAGCTCTACGTGGACCCCAAATACGAAACGGTCATCTTACCCATTTTCGGAATGCCTGTCCCGTTTCATATCTCGACCATCAAGAATATTTCTCAGTCCATTGAAGGCGACTACACTTACCTGCGTATTAACTTTTTCCATCCTGGAGCTACCATTACAAAGGCAGAGGGATCATTTCCCAATCCGGAAGCTACTTTCGTGAAAGAGGTGACCTACCGAAGCACAAATACCAAGGAACCTGGTGAAATCTCGGCTCCAAGCTCCAATTTGAACACAGCTTTCCGTTTGATCAAAGAAGTGCAAAAGAAATTCAAAACTCGTGAAGCAGAAGAACGTGAAAAGGAGGATTTGGTCAAGCAGGATTCTTTGGTTTTATCGATCAACAAAGGAAACCCGAAGTTGAAGGATCTTTACATTCGCCCGAACATTGTTCAGAAGCGTATTAGTGGGACGCTTGAAGCCCACAGTAATGGATTTCGGTACACTTCGATAAGAGGTGACAAAGTGGACATTCTATATAATAATATACGGCATGCTATCTTTCAGCCGTGCGAAGGAGAAATGATTATTTTACTACATTTCCATTTGAAGGTATGAAAAAAAAATATTTAAAACTTTCATTTTTTTATTGACCTTTGACCTGGACCTATATCGATGAATTAACTGTCTATTTTTGTTTGCTTTTTTTTACTCAGAACGCTATCATGTTTGGCAAGAAGAAGCATGTGGACGTCCAATTTTACACGGAGGTCGGTGAGATAACCACAGACTTGGGAAAGCATCAGCACATGCATGATCGAGACGACTTGGCAGCGGAACAGGCTGAGCGTGAATTGCGGCACAAGTTGACCTCAGCATTTAAATCATTCTGTGAGAAAGTGGAGGGCATGACAAAGAACGATATTGAATTTGATACACCATTCCGTGAATTGGGATTCCCTGGAGCTCCATTCAGATCAACTGTTTTGTTGCAGCCTACTTCTGGATGTTTGGTTAATCTTACTGAATGGGTAAGTCAAAGTTAAAATGGTATATTTTAAAAATCTGTGTTACTTTTTGTACGAGTTATTATGAAAATTTAATTTATTAATTTATTTATAGCCGCCATTCGTTATCACTTTGGAAGATGTGGAGTTGGTCCACTTTGAGCGTGTCCAGTTTCACCTCAAGAATTTTGATATGGTCTTCATCTTTAAGAATTACGGGAAGAAAACCATTATGGTCAACGCTATCCCAATGCAAATGCTGGATCATGTCAAGAATTGGCTAAAGTATGTTTACCTTAAACATTTAACTTTTAACTTATCCGGCCATTATGTTAAAACATAATTAAATTTATACTTTTATTTACTTTGCAGCTCTTGTCAAATTGTGTACACTGAAGGAATCCAGTCTTTGAACTGGGTCAAGATCATGAAAACCATCACCGACGACCCCGAGGGCTTCTTTGAAAATGGAGGCTGGGACTTTTTGAAACCTGAATCAGATGACGAAGGTGAAAAGGACGATGATGAATTGGACGAAGAAGATGAGACGTTTGAAGTTAGCGATGAGGAGATTTCTGAGGAGGATGATTCAGATGACTCGGAATACTCTGAGGTTGACGAAGATGACTCTGAAGATGAGGAAGATGATGGTAAAAATTGACCAATCCTTAACTTAAACTTAAATGTCGGTTATAAAAAAATGTTTACTTAATTTTTAATTTTTTGTTGATTTAATTAAGAACTGGGAAGCAGTGAAGAAAGTGGAAAGGATTGGTCCGACTTGGAAGCTGAGGCTGCAGAGGCTGACAAAAGCCATAAATTTTTCGAAGATGAGTACACTCGCGGCAGGGGTGGTGCCCCAGGCCCAGGCAGCTCCGGCTCCAAACGTCCTGGTGGATCTTCTTCGTCATCATTCAAGGACCGTGGACCTTCCAAGAAGCATAAAGGGTAAAAATATATTACACTTCTGCACTATCCTATAATTTAACTTTAACTATGACTTTAATTACTATATTTTTTAATTATCTTTTTCCTTCCGTAGTTCACCATCTCCTTCAAAGTCGAAGGGATCTTCTCACAAGAGCAGCAACAGAGATCGTGATCGCCACCACAAGAGCAGCAGTAGTGGCAGCAGCAAGCGGCCTCGTGAACACTCCCGTGACTCTCCAAATAAGTCTCACAAGAAGCATAGGTGATTAACTAATTAATAATTAATCTGTTGTTTAATTAAAATTCAAGTCTGTTCATCAACTCTTAATAATTTGTTGTTATTCTTGTTTTTTTCACAGGAAATAAACATCATCTCATCATCATCAGAGGAAGAAGCAACATTTTGGATTAAATGTATGAAAATTTCGAAGCATAACTATATGTAATTAAATCAACAGTTTGTTAGTGAAAATTGTGTAATTTGAATTGAATTATTGAATACATTACAATAGCATATGGGATGGGATCTTTTTACAATTATTATTTGACTTTTATTGATTCCTCAAATATAATAGTATGTATCTTTAAACTTTAAACGTTTTGAACTTGAATAAAAATTAAATCTTGATTATCTGTATGAAAAATCTTCTGTACTAATTACGAAATTGTTCCATAAACATTTTATTTCATTTACAAACATATACAATTATGCAGGAATGTGGGGCAATGAAAGAACTTCACGAAAAAAAATCAGTTATATTTTTATTATATTGCGAAAGCCTTTATTTATAATTATTTTAAAACTTAAAGTTAACGTTTCAATATGCTAGTTTCATCATTGCACTAACGAATCTAAAAGGTTTTTTAGCAGTCAACTTATTACAAATTAAATGTACTGAATCCCATTAACTAATTTATGACTATTTTTATATGAGCAAAAGCAGTATATATTTTTTGGTAAAGCAACATCAGATCGGATATCTTCGTTTTTTCTTGAAACTAGTTTTTTTAAGTTTATTAAATACTAACTAACTTGTTTTAATTTTCTAGTGACATTAAAACTTACTAATGACTCAAGTTATTAAAGCTGCTCTACACGACTAGTTAAAAGAGCTATATTATTATATACCAACCTAATTTAAACTTTTACAACAAAGTCGATATACACATTCTTCTTATGACAAGTAAAATACTGACTAGATTTTATTTACAAGATTAATATGTTATAGTTTAAATTTAACTTAAAGAAAGTTTCAAAACTTTTAAAACTATTCAAAATTCAATAATCTTTCCCAAAAATTGCACATTACCTTAAAAAGTAAAAGTTTTTGATTCAAATTCAAATCGATTATTTTTACAATTGTCATATAATATATATTCCAACTAGTCATTTAAGTACTAACATAATCAATCTAATTTAATTACACACAAGTTCCATTTACAGTTAAAATTACATACTTTTAATAGATTAGAGCAATATTTTTGATAGTTTTTTTTAAAATAATGAGCATAAATACAAAGTAAATTCATCCTTTTCTACAGAAATTGCATGCACATATTTATCTTTAAAACATGAGAATAAAAACTAACGAGTAAAAACTCATCGACATCCTCCAACCAACCCTCCAACTCCAAATATATATATATATATATTTTTATGCCTTTTGATTCGTGCTTTTTCCCCTTTTTTTTTAGTTTTTATACATATCACACAAAACTTTCTCCATGGGCGTATTCCCAATAGTTCTCTGAAAAAAAAGCATCTCAATCCTGTTGGCAGGGACGTGCCGAAGGAGGGGCAACATGAGCAAAAGTCTTCCAAATCTGGCCGGCTGTGTTGGGTGTTGGCCTCTTGAATGCTGACACAACATCACTTGCGCCTGATCTTGTAGATTCTCAACTTGCAGGGGATCCTTCAAACCTCGCGTGTCTATAGGACATCAAAATATCAGAGATCAGCAATCCAGCCCCCAACCAAAAAAAATATATATTTTCTATATCTATCTATATTATATATATATTTTTTTTACCACTTTTGAAAAGAACAATAGCCTTCAAACAAGCAAACTCTGCAGGATCAACCCCAATCGCTCTGAATCGTACTAGGGCATCATTCAACGCCCTCAGATCTCCAGCAATCTGTACAGCTTTTCCGTTGGGGAGATGTGAGAGATGATCTGTTGCTGAGAAAAGGGACACAGCATCTCCGGGCATACACCATTGAATTGCATTTAAAAGGAATAAATCCGCCCAGGCTTCCTCCAATAAAATTACCTGAAAAAAAATTATCTCTAATTAAATTTAATTAACTTTTGGGATAATTAGTTAATTATGATACTTACTTGATCACGAAAAGGTAAACTGGCAAATGACGGAAGATTCTTTGCCCATTTCACTGCCATGAACAGGAGCCTTGCCGATGTCTCGTAGATTGTCTCATGAGCTGGATTGTAAATTGCTGAGGGTATTTCAATCGCATTTGATGTTTGTCCTCCTCCCCCTCCTCCACCTCCAGTGTTTCCTCCAGTTTGCGATGAGCCTCCTCCTCCACTAAAGCTTATGGAATTTGAGTGATTTCCTCCACCTCCGCTACCGTTACTGTTATTAGCGTTTCCTGATGATCCTCCGCCACCTCCACTACCACCTCCTCCTCCTCCTGTGCCGTTAGTTAGCATTACTGGAGTTCGCCGTTGAGGTGTATTATCATCACTGGTCACGTCAATGCTATCCTCTAAAATAAAATAAAAAATTTCATAACGATAACGGTTAAAATGAAAACCAATTAATATTTTTTTTATATCCAATTTCCAATCTCGAAATCTCACCATCATCATCATCCTCATTATCCCTCCCTCCATTACTGTCATTTGAGGATCCGGCAGTGAGCATAGGTGGAGGTGGGGGTCCATGATGATGATGATGGAATGCATTTCCTACTCCTCCTCCTCCTCCTCCAACTCCTCCATGAAGATGATGTGCTCCAGGAGGTCCTCCACCACCACCAAGACCAACCGGTCCTCTTGGGCCCAGTAATGGCCTACATCAAATTAGAGACAGAAAAACATACATAAAATCCCAAAGGACCCCACCAAAGTCAGTAAAAATAAAACAACAACTTAGAAACCAAAAAGGGGGAGATCTAGAGCTCTGAGCTAAAATATTTAACTTTAATTTTAACAAGACCCAAAGGCAGGGGGTGTGATATTCAATTCCCCATCAGCATCCATTAATCAAACTAGTCATGTCACAAAATTTTTATTGCTTTATTTTTTTCTTTAACTTCAACAACGACTCATCATACATTATCGTCACCTCTCAACCATCCCAAGAGACTAATTTCGTTCAAAAGAGAAAAGTAAGCAAAGTTAAATGACGCCAATATACACACAACACAACTAACAACTAACAACTTTACATTTACATTCAAACTAAAAAACTCAATTCAATTTCCCCCTCCAAAAACTATTTTAATTTCATTAAAATCCCTCCATCAATCAAATAAAAAAAACGCCATAAAACGCTATTAAAAAGACGCCTACCCAAAAACGCCAACAGCGACCGCCGCCTCCCTCAAAGCTCGCTCTTGATCCATTTCGCAAAGTGCCTCTGGCCTTAAGGTCGCCGTATTCCTGGGCTGCCTTTCATTTTGCACCGCTGTAAAAAATAAAGCATTAAAAGTTCTTCAAAAATTTTGTCATCATTTTTTCCCAAATTCCGTTAAAAACCGTTTAAAAAAAGATCAGCAAAATTCAATAGAAAGTTGTAAAAAATTAAATGAGATTTTTTTTTCATGCTGACTAAGCAGCCATTCTAGAGATTTGCTTTCTCTTCTTTCCTCTTTTACTCCATATTGCTGATGGAGGATTGGAGGTGGTGGCGGTTATGGTCGACAACAGATCTTTCTCTTCGATCCAAATCGAGAGAGTAAAAACTACCAAAAAAAACTATCCATCTATCTACCAAACTGACTTCATCATTCGCCGTTGGATCTCCACTTCCACTCCATCCAGCAAACTCCAAAATCGATCCTAAAATCCCATCAACGGCAACCGTCGCATCACTTTCCATCGAAAATATAACCGTAGCTTTTCTCCTCCATGCCATGCATCATAACAACAAAAGGTTCAAGTCAAGCCATGGAACAAAATCCAGAAAAAAAATGGACAAAAGAAACACGTCTCACTTTTCTCCAAAAAAAAAGAAAGTTTTTTGATTGATCCGATTTCCCTCCATCCTCCATCTCCCTCCCTCCCCACTACTCTGAAACTTTCCTCCAAACGAATAAGTTGATTCAATAAAAGCTCAGTATAGAAAATCTCTTTTTTGAGATGATGGAAGGTTGGAAGTTGGGAGGAATCAACTTTTACTTGGCCTTTTCATAGTTTAACGGCACGGCATCACTTGAAGCTTTATAAATTGGGATTTTCCGTTATAAACTTAAGTACCTTATATATTTTTCTATAAAGTACTTATGTATTCCGGTTGGTTTGTCCAACTCAATCAAATCAAATCAAGCTAAGCGACTTTCAGTGCTCTTTCTTCTCTCTCGGGTCTCTTCTTTATTGTTACACAGAAAACCGTTACATGAACAGTAACGGCATGAATTTGAATGGATTGATTTTTATATTCAGAGAGGAGTATGGAGGATGTTACATGGATAGATGTACAATTCACTCTCGATATAGTGGACATGCATATAGTGGTCAAGTAGCTATAACGGACAGATATTGACATGGATTAAAATGGGCTGGAAAAAACCCGTTTATACCCGGGTTTTAATAAACGCAGTTAGCACCTGCCAAGTCAGAATGGGTACTAAAGGGGAGGTGGGTTATACCAATGTAATATTTAAAATATAAAGCGCGCCTTTTCTATGGCTCTGTTTAAATGCATGTATTTCTTTAAATTGCTCGTGAAAACCCACATACCAATCAAAACCCATTAAACTCGTTCGAACCAGATATGGCAAAACCCGCGGGTTTGTACGCTAAAACCCAGACCCATGGGTTTTAACGGGCAATATACAAAAATACATGCATTTAAATGGAGCCATAGAAAATGCGCGCTTTTATATTTAAAATAATGCAATAGTAAAACAAAACCCGGTACCAATAAAACCGACCTATAAGAGGTGCTAGCTAAGTAGGTCCATTAAAATCCGGTTTAAAACCGGTTTTCCCCCAGCCTATTTAAGCCCATGTGTCATATCTGGTTCGAACCCATTGAATCTGTTTTTTAGCTTAAAAACTCGCACGTTTTTACCATGTCTTCATGAATAATATTTTATAGCGGACACATTCTAACTTGGTCCTCCTACGCGTGTCCACTATATCGAGAGTCAACTCTCCTTTTTTCCTCTCTATCTAAATGCTAAAGAGACATATACACACACAAATAGAGAATCAAATGCATATTATGCACCAATCTAAACCAAAAACCTTTTTTTTTCCTGCTCATTCACAAGTCATCAGCCTATTAATCAAAAAGTTTCCGGGGCTTATCCCTTTTAACTAGTAACAAAACGTATATACACCCAACATCCATATATGAAAATCATCAAAAAAAA
>JAQFYG010004042.1:0-11573 GCA_034694325.1 Entomobrya corticalis | reverse complement strand
ATCTTGGAAATAGAAAAAGTGAGTAGGGGGACTCTCGACTCTCCAAACTAATATTATTACTATTATTTCGGTTCATATGTATTATAGTTATCAGGAAGAGGGACAGAAAAAATTGAACGAAGGAAAAAAATCATTTCGTTCGAATAAAATTCAAAGGGCTCCTCTTCTTACCTTCTTACCTTTCCATTTTCCATTTAGAATTTTAAAAGCTTTATAGTGATGATGGTTCCCATTTCTCATCCATTTACAACATCATCTCTCTGCTGCAGTATCCCTTGAACCTTTTTCTTGATTACTTTTTATGTTAAAGATTCTTACCTATTTCGTATCACATTATCATTATGACTGGCATTATAACCACTGGTGTCCATCCAGAAGAGAAGATTGAAGATGTAAGCTCCCTGCATCTGATTTTTTCTTTTGGTTTTGTGGATGATGCAGTATAAAATGAAAAACGAAGAACGGGAGTGCGTACAAAACATCACTTTTTTGGATGGTTACTAGCTCCATCATCGTTCTTCCTCTCTTCTCTTCTGTCGGCTTCTTCAGCATTATAAAATATCATGCAACTCACAATGCAATGCAGGCTGTCCATGTACCTATATAATTGTGTACATGGTGAGATGAACCTGAAAAGAGAATCTCTGAAACTTTTCTACTTATTCCTTGCTTTAAAGTATGCTGGATCTTCTCTGGCTAGTGGCTACCTCAACCTCATCTTCTCACCTGACTTGTACTTCCAGGATCCCTTTTTCCATTATCGCAATGAACTCTTCCTGAATATGTATCTATACACCTTCAAGGCTCGCTGTCATTGTTCAGTAACTCGTTTCTTCTGATATTGCTTGATATTATAACGTGCAGCATGTTATATTGTCTATTTCATGCTACTAATGGCTAAACCTTGGTTCATAGGGGCTTATGTAAGCTTTACTTCAATGCAAAATGGTCATAATAGATTATAGAAATCTGGTTGAAGAGATTATATGATAATATTCTGTATTTCGATGAGTATTCTTTATATATTTGGTGGTGATGATAATGGTGATATGAAAAAAGGAAAGAAAATAATAATATATGCGCTTGTCCTTTTTGCGGATTAAAATCTGCTGGGCAGTTTAAATGTAAATGTATGAATATAAGGATGTGGCTAACAACAAGAATTTTGCTTGAATTTCAGGTTTGATTATGCTCTAAAGTTATCAGAAATTGAGCAGCTTAAACGGGACCACGAGACCGATCTTACTTTACTAGATTCTCCTCAGTCAAATTGGAAGTCGATGCTAGATAAGGAAAGGAAATCTAGAAGTAAAATGTTGAAGACAATGACAACTCTTGAGAAACGCTTTGCAAAACAAAAGGCGGATTTGGAGCGGGAGAACAGGAAGAAGACGGAAGAATCAGAAAAGGCTGTTTCCGAACTGAAATCGCAAAATGAATCCCTTCGCAAGAAGATAGAGTAAGTGTTGACAATATATATTATCAAATGCGATAATGTAGGTTTACTTTGAGTCTGATCTGAACTAGAGTAAATGAAATATATGACAAATTCGGTACCTAACAAACTGTTTTTAAATATGCTTTTACTTTAGGCGCCTTCAATCGCAACTGAATCAGCAGCCTTTCAAGCCAGTATTTCCTACTCCGGCGGCGACAGCCCCTACCGTGTCGCACGTTCCAACAATTGTAAGTGTGATTGGAAATACATCGTCGCAGAGCCGTCGTCGGTCTGTTCCAAATCAACCAGGACCAATGTTTTGCCCCCATGTGTCAAGCTCATCCCAAAGCCAATCCGCTTACGCAATGCCGAGTTTTCGCAGCTCCGGATCTGCACAAAGTCACTTCCTGAATCCTCCAAATCCAGCCCAGAACCCTTATCAAAGTAAGTAAGGCAATGGTTAACAATATGAATATGGAAAGATCCCATCAACTAGCTATCATCAAGATATTTAGCTATGCAATCACAGCCTCAGAATGAGGGCACTTCTCCCAATGTTCCAAACTCAGATTCCCCCAACATGATATTAGATCATGACGACGATGACTTCAAAGTTCCAAAGAAGAAAACTAAAAGAAGCTAATTTTATCTCTCGGTGATCTTTCCATATTATTTCCATTCCAAAGTAATGCTGGTACTTTGTATATTAAGAGTATCCATTAAATTCCGATTTAATTAATATTATTGCAATATTACAGATCTGTTAAGTGCCGCAGCAGCTGCTGCATCCACGACAGCAGCGTCAAGCCAAAGCCAGTCAAGGAACAACCCCTCAACACATGGTAACTCTAATCAAAACTCGTCTTCAAATCAAAACCACAATCCACCGGTTTCATCAACCTCCTCCTCGTCTACTGCTCAACAAATTAATCCATTCAATCAAAATAGCAACTCTTCCAATAATGGTCAGTCATCTGGGGGTGGCGGTAGCGGTGGAGGAGGAGGAACGGGTGGTGGCGGTGGTAGTAGTGGTGCAGGGTTTAATAATCCAAATTTTCCTGCGTCCTTTCCACTAGCCCAAGCCCACAACCATAATGGACCACCTCATATTCATCCTCATCCCTCTCCAATGCACCTGTCGATGCACTACTCAACGTACTATAGTAGCGGTTCCATCTCATCACGCAATCCTCCCTATCCTCCAGCGCCATACTCGTTTCCTGCACCGTCCCTGAGTAGTGCCGCGGGAGCCTCTCATCTTTCAGGTGGAAATGCAGGGGAACATGTCCACCACGTTCAGGCCGCTCATGTCCAACCAGGAGAGACTGCCGTCGCCAGAGCCGCAACTCGTCTGTTACCAGCCCACCATGGTGCCCTTCAGTTTTACATGCAAGCCGCTGCTGCTGGTGGCATGGCGGAAACCGTGGGTGTTGCTTCATATCCTCCCTTCCTCACCCCAGCGCTTCACCCACCTCCCCTCTCGCCGAGACATTAACAGTTACTAATAGTTAGTTTCCAGCGTCTTTTCCAAAACACTTGCAACTTCTCATTATAAATCAAATGATAGTAGATTACGGAGTAAATTATTATTTTAAACTACAAGCATAATAATTAAATCATAATGCGTAATAGCTCGTATATAAAGTAATAACCATTATTACAACGTGTTATACAATGATATCATGCACACAACATTATCTCCAATTATCAATATTATGAATTATGAACACACATTATCATCTAGCTCCTTCCGATACATCTGTCCGATTCTGTCCAGCAAAACTTTGTACGAGACAATATTTGTATTCACCCGCATGAACGAATACTTATATTATTCGCAAGTTTCTTTTGAGAAAGAAGCATAATAAAAAAGTAATATTCCTCCGAAACGAATTAAATTTATAATATTACCTACACAATAATCACTTTTGCAAAGAAAAAGTCGAAGAGAAAAAACAACCCGTTAATGGAAAAATATTCACACTACTCGTCTCCACAAAAAAAACAACACAACAAAAGGACTGTTATATTGTAATACTGCGTATAAATATTTATTATTTATTTCACGTAAAAATATAAACTAGCTACCAATATCATTACCTATTATTTGTTGTACGATTAATTCTCAATTAGTTAATTATAATTATAAGTGTGCATGTTTCGGTACATTTGCTTTAACCATGTAGCAATCAAATATTATATTTTCTCCTGCCTGAGTATATAGTAAAACGAATCACATCACATGGACGCTAAAAGTACAGGAGTACATTTCCACTTTGCCAAAAAAAGGCATTGCGCAACTGTGCTATGCGTGGTAAGATGCTATATAAAAAATACATTTGTTGTAACTTTTTGTCATCTCTCTAAACTTTTGTATTATAAAACAAAGAAAAAACTGGTTAACTTTAAGTATATAATATTTCCTTGTGCATGAAGACAATTAAAGAATTTTAGACAATTTTTATACGACATAAAAAATCTACCATCATTGACATCACTTTATTATTAGTTTGTGATGCTAAAAATATTGAAGGAGGTAAAAAAAGGAATTATTTGTGAAAATCATTCATTATTGAAGACGTCTTAATTCAAAGTATATAAGATATATACTCTTTGCATTATCATCACTTTTGAAATGAACTGTGAACCGAGGTGACCACTTCGACTTGACTGGAACATTTTAAATCTTGATCAGTATAAAATATTTAAAATAACAAAAAACACGCCTATAATATTGACCACTTCCTTACGACAAACGAATACGACATTTCTACTGTTATGTCAATATTATATAAAATCTTTCTCAGATGATATGCCAGTTTTTACAAGAATAGAATATTATTAAAAAACACAAAGTATTCCTCTAATTGTAATAGATGATAAGAGGATGCAGACACATTTATTTAGTAAAAAATGTTACATTACTTGCGCGACCTTTTGTACTCGCTCGATATATACTTTGTTTAGTTACGTTTATAACAACTTATTTCTACCAACTAACTATATACAGCCTACAATTATATTATATTACGGTATGTATAATCTTGTAATACATCGGAATATATATATCTTATATATTTGACCTCCGTTTCTTGTGATGCCTGTGAGATAAATTTATATATACAACATTAGGAGTAATTAAGAAAATTTCCATGATTTGGTATATGTACATCTAATAGAACGGCAGCCAGGGCTTGTCAGTTTGTAAAGATTTAAAAAATGTTAAAAAACATTAAGTAAAATTAGGTTTTAAATAAAGTATCGGATGACACAATAAATATGGCTCATCATCATCATCGTCAGCATTCAGAAGATTTTCCGTAGCGTGGCGCATAAGAAACTAATTTGTATGGAGAAAGTAATGAATTAGAAAGCATTTACTGTACTTTTTTGAGTCGTGAAACGCAGAGTATAAAAAACTATATTTGTTAGGAAGTATGCATAAAAAGTATTGTTGTAAACTGTGGTGACTTATTATTAAAAATTTAATGCAATCTAATATCGTTTTTCTCGCATGAGGTCTTAAAACACACGACTTTTCAAATGATATCAAATAACATCACTGGTTTCGTAGAAGTAATAAAATAAAATATAATAGTTGGTTGGGTGTCTTCTCTATTTTCGGCCTTATAAAATGTCATGCTGTAATCTATAAAGATTTTTAACATTTCCAATAATTGACCTCTCTCGCGTGGGTCCTGTTGCTAGTTAAAAAGGCATGTGTCAGTTCACTATCAAAGCGCTATATAGTTTATCGTAAACACACAAGACAAGTTTTAACAATATTAAAAGTTAATTACAAACGTGCCAAAAATAACTATTTATCCGCAGTGATGACCTACTCTTTATCTCAGTCTTAGTTTTATAAAAAATGAATCAATATGAATTAAATTTTCTCAATAATTTGTTATGTGAAAGTATTTAGGAAGGGTTCTCAAATTAAATTTTCTTGTATTCTGATGAACTGCTGCATTAGTTAATGGAAAGAGAGAGATACAAGTTGTCTTCTTCAATTTTCATTTCTACTAATATTCTTTCTAGCTGATGTATTACTTGAAAACTTTTAAATGTCCAATTAAACAAAGAGTTTGTTTTGTATTGTTGAAGATGCAAAAAATATCTCATAACTTGGTGTTCAAATATTAGATTATACCAAAATAAATTAGTTTAAATATTATTAATGCAGTTGTTGTAAAATATATTGAAATATTGTTACTTATATAGCACCATATTACAACCCATAAAAAATCAATACAGGAGCACTGACTGATAACATGCTTTCTGCGGAAAATTATGACATTTATTATTATGCAGTGTACTGAGGGGAAAGTTCGTTGTTTCTTCAAGAATGTCTGTGTGTGTCAAACCCAAGTCTTCTCGTTTTTCTACTTTCTCTTGAGACATTAACTGGCTTGCTTAGTAGCAAAATCAAAGATTATAATTAAAAGGTTCGTTTTAGCTTTTGTCAAAATGGGCATTTTTTGAAATGTTAAAGTTTTTCTAGCATTTACGGGTAAAGTAAAACTTGTTACTTTCCTGTTAGCAATTAAATAATTGTTGTTATTATTACATTACTACACTAATGATGAACTACACGGGTGACGAATTTCCATTTTGTATCGCGGTTATTTTTTATTAGCTTTAAAAAACTATCTGTTAAATTTTTTCCATAAAAACTCAGAACGATTCTAACTCATTTTCTACTGGAGAAATCATGTTTTTGTAATGCTGACGCGTGAAAGCTGTATGATTAATGATTACTAAGTTTGGAGACGGAGATTTCAAGTACCATTATTGTTCCTACAAAGAAGCTAGTTCATTCAATAATAGTTTGAACAAAGTTTGCATGCATAAACTTTGCATGTGTAAAAATTCCTAGCATTTCCATAATAATTTTTATCAATAAAAGTACGTAAGCAATACCACATCACTACCATCAAAATGTTGACTAAAATCTGAAATCAATTAACAAAATCTTTAAACTACGACTGACGACGATGATAAAACGGACAAGACATTGTGCTTTTTGCGTTGTTATTTCTCAAAAAAATCCAATTAATAAAAAAGGTATCGAATAATGTAGCATTTAGATAATCTTGTGTTTTGGGATATTTACAACTCAATAACGTATTATACGAATATTTTAATTAAATCATGTGAATGCAACTTTGGTGTAAATCTGTTATAAATTGAATACAAAACTGTTATTTTATTATTATTAACTACATACTTATGACGGTTTTAGTTACATCGCGGAATGATTTGTTACTTTACGTTTACTTTACACATACCTAAAAGATACGAGAATATAAAAACTGTGAAATTCATATCTTGATATAAAAGTCAGAAGCAAAGCGTTGGCATTGCATTTTAGTTTGTAGTCTTTTTAGATTTAGTTGAATATATATCATGTTATATCATTTTTGATTACCGTTATCTGTTAGTGTACAGAGTAGTATAAACTGTTTCTGTTTCATATAATTATAAAGCATCTCGAAGATAATATTATTTTTACTCTCGTTTCAGTTAAGTTAGAGTACAACTATATCTATGCAAGAAAATTATGTACAATAAACGAGTAACTTTGTAGGGGTTTATATTATACACAACAATTATATATTATTAAAGATATTCTTAAAGTACAGATAAAACTATATATATATGAAAATAAATACTATTAGCTAATGTAATTCGACAAGTGGACAAGCAGCTGAGTATATTATATAAATAATTATATAAATATGTAGTCATATCTGGAAAAAATATTTAAAAATAAAATACAACCTGAATTTTTTGACAAAGCATTGTTTTCATTGTTTGCTAAACCAAACCATTTCTTAAATATCCGCATATCTGAATGAACCTGTGACATCTTTTGTCTAATTTTGGCATATTAAAATATTGCATTCTATCATTTTTTACGCTCCAGAAAGTCGCCATGTGCCACTCATACACAATACTTACCAATGCGAATTTTTATGATAAATCGATGCTACTTTTTTTCTCTTATGACAAAGAAAGTTAACTATATTTCAGGCTGTCCGATTTGCACGTATAGCTCAAAACATGACGGTTCACTAAAGAATGCAAGCGTGTTGATTGATCATCACTTAACAATGTATACTTGCAAAGAAAAAACAATTTGCAACTTTGCAAGATGCATGAAAGATCAATATTTTACTCATATCTTGCACTAATTTATTATGGCAAAGCATTTATTCTTAAATTAAGAGCGAGAACTTTTTAGCTGCATTAGATATGAATTATGATTAACGTATTTATGATAGAGTATTTAGGCACTGAGTATGATAGTTGGAAGTATGATTACTTTCAGGAATTAAAACGGTAAATCGCACTGTATGTCTTGGTGTTCTTCAGATAGTGAAACTATTTTATGTAGAAAACACGATATGATGGCCATTGGGCTACAGTACACTCATTTTTTTACCTTCTTTAATGAAAGTTTTGACTCCCAAGTAATGTGTCCCTGAAAAGCAATAAGCAAGAAATACTAATAAATATATGAAAATGAAATCGTCATACAAATTATTAGTAAAAGTAATACAAATTATTGAGCAAATATAATTTGGAAACTGGGCTTGGAAGCTGGCAGATTTTTCAAAATAATGATTGATGCGTTGATAAGGTATGCTCATGCTATAATTTAAAAAATATGATGCATGACTTTTGAACTGGGTTGGGTTGTTATTTTGTTATTCAGTTGTCTGGTTGTTCCGGCTAGAAATAATGACCGATATTCACCAAAATTATAAATAGATGTCCATGAAGTAAATACAATAGCTAAATAAAATGAGCTGAAACGGTTTAAAGCGTAGTTAGCCACTAGCACTGCTTTAAATTTTTTGATAGAGATGAACAATAAATCACACATATTTCCCACATATTAATATTAATTAGTATCTACGAAGTTTTATTTACATAAACTTTGATAACCGAACAAATCTACATGACAAATAATTTTTTTCTCATCTTAAGAATGTAGCTGACTGGTTTTGCGAATAACTTTATCTTATGGCTCTCTCACAAATTCTGCTATAACAGTTTGGTAAGTGGCTACGAAGAATTTAACGCTCTACTTCTTGAGGAGTTGATGACGGAGGAGAAGGAAGGGAGTAGCAAAGCCGGAACCCATCCACAGTCCCATGTAAACGGCTAACTTCCATCGGTTATGAATGCCGTATGGCAAATTCTGTAAATGAAACGTTTATGTTTTAATGTCTTCATCATTATAATTCTTTTCATAACCCACTTTAATCCAATCAATTTCTTGCTTTCTTCCACAAGAAGAATTTCTAAGATTACCAATGTAAAATTTATATGTAACTTTACACTTTTACTTATTCTACTGTGAATTTAATAATCATTTTCTTATCAACAAATATGTTAGTATACAAAACACTTTAATTGCAATGGTCACATGGGTTTAAGGCTATTTAGTTATATTTAATTAACCCTATTTACCTTAAAAGTACAAATTTTATTTTACAAAAATGTGGAAAATAAGTGCAAAAATCTTACACCTCCAGGAACTCCACCAACATCGTGATGATCTCCACCTCGCTTTGCGGCGGAGGTCATAAGGTTACGGAACTGAAGCGCTCTCCTAGCCACAATCATTTTCAGTAATTTTTTAAAATTTAGTTAATTTTTTAGCAAAATATATGTGTTCAGGAAAATGTTTGCAATGAAGACCCAAATACAAAATGTGGATTCAGTTTAAGAGTGTTGGTCTGCATAGAAGGGAATGGATACCTTATGATCTTCACGAGAACAGTACATTTCCATTTACGAAACTGAAGTATTTTTTTCTTACATGGCTACTGCCTTTTCTCTCTTCTTACTATACACATTCACGCATGGTGCAAAACTATATGGTTGATAGTGGAAAAATATACGGTGTACGCTTTCCTACATAGCCTATACAGAACAGCTAAAAACCTATCTATGTCTACAAATACAATATCTGTTTTCTGTTCAGGAACGTCCACTATTAAAAACACAACATGTTAATATCATGGAAAATAAATTCAGTTTTATCCGAAAAGATATTTTTATTACTTAAAAAACAAATACAGAATAAACTATATACGTATTTAAATGCTTAAAGTATGGTACATGCGTACACTCATAACTGCTGATATTTACATTAAATATACATGAACATTATCAATTTTGTCACACAAAACATAAAACATTAATTTACAGAATGAATCAGTAAACAGAAATATTTATGAATATATATTATCATTATACGCATGGCTCGACATAATTACCTGGGAATAGCCCAGTTTGACCGTTAAGGACTCCTTCCCACCAGCCGTCATCATTTTTCTTTAAAACATATATAAGAGCGTTTTCCTGGAAGCTTAGCTCATCTTCTCTTTCAGCTGCATAATCATACACAGCAATCACTTTTTCGATGTAATTTTTCGGTACTAAAGAGTTTCCAGAATCTTCACTCATCGGGGGATCAACCTGTGGTGGGGGCGGTAATGGCGGGGAAATAGGACCTGTTGTAATTCCCAATGCTGCAATAAAAATATAATAATTTATTTTTCATTCTATATTTCAAATAAACTTTCATTTTGTACGGCTTGGTTTGAGAGTATGAATGGTAAATGAAACTTACATTTATTTTCAGCATAAATAATTTGCTGATGAGACATTGGCTGAATGTCTCGTTGTTTGAATGGAATACCTGCTGCAGACAATGGCACCTGGTGCTGCGAAGCTTGTTGCTGAGGATGACTGGTTTGAAGTGGCAATGTCGTGTAACCTCGTTGTTCACTTTGTGATGACTGACGCTTTGGATGTCCCATTGGATAATTTGGAGCATAATGGCTGGGAACTTGAGGCGGCGCTACTGCAGGTGGTGCGCGATAAATTGATCTGTCTCCACGCAGAGTACCCATTTTACTTCCCATTGGAGGAGTTGGAGGTTTACTGCTTGGGGGTAGATTCATCGTCATGTTCATCATGGGCGTTGCAGCTTTCAAGCTACTCCCTAAAAACATATTTAAATTGGATTATTTGTAGATAGCCATGATATTGACATCAAGTTAATCGATTGCTTCGAATTACACGTACTCATATGCATTTGTCTGTTTCGAGTTCCACCACAACCTAGTTCATCCAACAATCCATAATCGATTGGCTTCCTCACATATTTTACAGGTTTCTCTGGGGTTGCTGGAGCAAGAATTTTATATTGTCTAATTTGAGTTTTTGAGGATGTTAATACACCAATTTCTCGACGGCTAACTTTTTCCTTGTGCACGGCTATGCTCTACAGATGAAATCAGCAAATAAAACCATTGACATATTTATGATTTAATTGTTGGAAACATTTTTAAAACTTTTCATGCATGACGTATCATATTATTAGCACTCTTACTTGGGCAATGTGGGAAGCTTGCGCTGCCATTTCATCTAGTTGTGCTGTTTGTAAATCCAACAACTGAAGGAAATGGTACGCTAACGTGTTAATTTGATAAGCCACGGATGCCAAACTTTGTGTGGTGTAGCGTTTTGTTTCGTCTATAGCCTCCCTCTTGTTGTCAACCTAGTCAAAGAAAAATTGATTTATTAGTTTTTCGCACGGTGTAAATACGGATACACATTAAGTTGTATTGCATATTGCCAAATGTCATACACACATACCTGGAAATAGTTGGATTCACAATATTCCGCAACACGTTCCAAATTGACATGAGAATCCGTTAAGCTCTGCAATCCCTCTGGGATTTCAGTGCTCAATAAAGTCGTCAAATCAGACATCCTGTTGACACCTCAACCTCAAGAGAAATCCTTGCCTAATCTACCAAGTCGTTTTGCCTGTCTAGACAATTTATATCCCTAGAATGACGCAACTGCTATTTCTCACTCTATTATGCTATTGTCAACTGTTAGAGTAATTACCCGATTTCTTAGCACACTTCACCTTATTGTTCTTTATTCAAGAAAATTGATAAATTTAAGACATTGCCGATATTAAACTTGCACAGATGACAGAGATCAAGGCCCTGAATTTAAAATTATCTTTTCATTATTACCATTGAAACTTATCTGTTAGACTACAAGGTTGGGTAAGAACTGGACTCCTGAGTTTGCGACT
>JAQFYG010004041.1:0-11573 GCA_034694325.1 Entomobrya corticalis | reverse complement strand
AAAAAACTCCAAAATTTGAAGTAGAACATCATTTTATATTATGTACCTAATCTTTCTTCATCAAGGTCGGTTTTGATCAGTTCTCCCTTAATTTATTTTTGAAAATGCTAAAGAGTTATGTTGTTGCTGCTGGAACAAATTTGTACTCTTATAATATGTTCCACATAAAGCATATCCAATTGGCATCTTGAATATCATATGTGGAGCCCCAAGCGGTCTCAGAGTAATAAATTGCTAAAAGCGTATCATCATAACCCTTCATCTCCATTTTTCAAAGTAGGCAAAAATGGCAATATTTATTATGTAATGCAAATTCGCGTAAATCTTCCATTTACTATTTTCCCCCACAGTCAAAAGAGCAAGATCATTGCATCATCACCAAACTATGAATCCATTATACATCTAATAATATAACATAATATCCAATAATACTTAACCGATTTTTAGTCAGTCAAACTTGAAAACAAAAGCTGAAAACTAAGAAGCGAGACCAGAGACCATAACCAAGCCTCTTTTCTTTCCTGCCAAACATGGTATCATTTTTTCTTTTTGTAAATAATAATCAATTCAGATGCGAAAGTATAAAAAATTGCGCATAACCATTATCTCTTCCTCGTATAAAATGTAAATAGTAAAAATGCTCTCTAAGCATCAACTCAACCGGACCATTCTCAATATCCAGCAGGTTGATAACTACCACTTTAAACATCATATCGTTGTCCATTCCCCAGTCGCGTCACAGAGAAAACAAATAATAATGTTCAAACCATTTTCTTTGAAAAATCTAGAGGATGACATTAAGAACCGCCCACTCCACTCCAACCTCTAGTCCATCTTGACATATGGGCAGAGAGAGAGAGAGGCATCCTAATAAATAAATGCCGAGCCACTCTTCTCTACTAGCCACTAGTAATGACCGGAATGGTAAAAGATGGGATTTGTCTAATTGCAATTTATCATAAGGTGGGCTGCTGCTTCATTTCATGCCTTTAGCGAAACAAGCAGTCAGTCTTAATGCCTAAATTATTTCGTATCTGAAAACTACACCCGAAAGGAATGAATTCATAAAATAAAATGATAAAAACTTCTCAACAACTGGAAATGGAATGATGTTGTGCTTGTACAGAAGGGACACAATGAATTCGTGAATATTTAAAGGAAAAATAATAGAACCAGCATGTCATCACAATATGCATATAAGCAAATCGTCGTAACCAAAAAAGCAATTAATTAGCAAAGCATATCTGTACATTTACTATCCATAACTCTTTGGTCGAGTCACTGAAGACAAATTAGGAAGGAGTTGAGCTGATTGCTCCCGAACGAATCACAACCAGAAAGTCGTAAAAATCAATAATAACTAAATAAGAAGAAAAACAGCGGTGATTCTGCAGTGTCATTGTTTTCATTATGAAGATGGCAATACTTTTTTGCAACATCTTTTCCTAAAACAATCCGCTTTACGAGCTGATAGTTTCAGTCTAAACTGCTTCTGCTAATTAATTATTCCTCTGGATATTTAAGTGGATTCTCATGTGCAAAAGGCAAAAACAGCAGTAAAAAGTAGGAAAATGCGCAACAATTTTTCATGACTTGATTCAAGTATCTAATTTCGTTCTTTTGTTTAAAAAAATTAAAATGTAAATAAATATGGTGTTTTTCCAGTTGTTTGGTTCACACCTTTCTTGTACTCATTCCAAAAAGTGGAGAATTAAATGGGTGTAAATGTAATTTAGAAGGCAAAATCTGACTGGACAATGGTCAAGCCCTGTACATGATAATATTATTGTTGTTGATATAATAGTATGAAATTATAAATGATAGGCGGATGTGGTTTAATGTATGGCTAGTAAGCATATTATTTCCATGTAATGGTCGACATGTAACCTTATTAGATCACCATTAAAAATCCCAATTGAATGGCATCAGAGATTTTTTTTTTCTCTCCCACTTTTTCTTGCAAAGTTTTCATTTTAAAGCTCATTACAATTTACAATTATTGTTATTGCCATTATTTTTATATATTTCGTGAAAATAGTAATCATCTCAAATCTCCAAATCTTCACTGTGAACGTGATGTGAGTAGGCGGCTATATAAAAATGAGAAGAAAATAAAAGTGACGGGTCGCAGCAGGCAGGCTAACACGCGAGATCACACACGAAGAAGGTAAAATGCAGTATAAATTTTTGAACAAGGTGCGATGCGAGTGTATGTTTTCTGTGACTAATTGCCAGGTATGCTAAATATTCGGTGGATTCCACCTAAAATGGTTCTATGGACAATTTCACATGGTTCAACGGAAAATATTTAAATATTTCTTGGCTTACCAGCTTTGAATACATCACCACACGAATCGCAACGAGCCGCGAACTGGGTTTCAAAGCACGAATTGCAGTAAATCTTGTCAGCCTGTAAAATAGAAAATTAAATAGCAATATTTTCTTATCATTTATAAACAATTTTAGTATGAAAAGAACATAATTCAAATTTTAATCTTGATAACTGATAATAAATGAGTCAAGTACAATTTGTACATGAATTGTGATTTGTACTAAAAGTTAATTGAAGGTTTCGACTAAACTGTGTTTGATTAAAATTTGCGATACTGTAATAGTAAGGGTGGAGGGAAGGAGGGTCTATTACAAATTATGGAGTGGGAAAAGAACATGTGGGTTTTCAAGATTATAGTCTTTGCATTTTCGTTTATGTATCCTCAAGAATATATTGATATACAAAGACTTGGGTCGACGGAGAAAACAAAGATATTTATCAAAAAGTCGATTCTCTAATAACTATAATTGATTTGTCAATAATAAACTTTTGAGAATCCCGCGACTCGACACTGTTATTGTTTCAAAAATGAATAGACAAAGGTGGCAAGACTAGACTCTATGATTATCTCACCTTGGATCCAAACTGCTTATCCACCAAGGAAATCCTGCACTTGAAGCAATAGAAACAAGCTTCATGCCAGTGCTTCTCTTTATACGACAAATCCTACATCAGATTAGAACAAACATAAAAAAATCCAAATATTAGTATTATTAAAAAACAATTATCATTATTTATGTCTGTTCATTAATTATAGGTGGTAGTTGGTAGACATACTTTTGATCCAATTCCAATGATTTGATTACATTGATCGCAGGTATTGCTGAAGGAATTTTCAAAGCACTAATTTTTTTTTTCAACAAATAAACAAATTTTCATACGTCAAACGTCAGAAATTCAAAGTAAACGTAAAATATGACAAAGATAAGCAATGTTTAAAGTTTAAACTTACCTTGACACAATAGGGATGTTCGTCGCGGAGAACGTAGCGCTTTCCACTGAGCGACTCATCACATTGCCAACAGCAAAAGTGATGCGCATGCCAGTCCTTGTTCATGGCGGATGTAAATTCTCCACTAAAAATTAACTAAAGAACAAAAATATTTTTGTAAAATTAGTTTCTCTGCTCTCAACTCTGACCTCTGACTTGTATGTAAATTAGATATACCTATTTGCTCGAATTTCAAAAATATTCAGTTTCAATTTACTTGAAAATATCCATGAAAAAAAAAACAGAAGCAAGCAAAATAGCAAAAAAAAAATTAGACAAAACAATTTAAAAGCCGCACCCAACAAGATATTTCTCCCCTTGTCATGTTTTCATCATATCGAATTAATCTTGATTCATTTCCAATGACATATAATCAAATACTCCCAATATTTTTTGTCTTCAAAAACTAGAAACATGATTTTTATGATTTGTTTGTCATGTTTAAAAAAATTTTCTACTCGTGCTCACGTCACACGCTACATTTAACTTTAAATTTTAAAAAAGTTCATGTATTCTTTTGTCATTGTCAACAGTATCGACTAAAATTGGCAATGTGGATAGTAAATTACTAATATAGCATATGGTAAAATTCCATTACACAAACACATTCTAAAAGTAGTTCCGTCATATTCTATTTGCTTGAATTCCAAACTACATATATGTAAACTGTCTATGATCCCATTACAATTTTTCAGTGCATTCTCCGAATCAAAAAGCGTATAAAAGAGTTGGGCAAAATGAAACAAGAGACATAACATGATGATGATATTCTGGGTAACACCCACCCACGCATTCCATTACCACCATTTTCACAAGAGATTTCATCGTTCGTTACGGTTCAGATTTAGACGTTTCTTCGGCAATTCTCTCCCTTATCGTCATGCATTATTCCACAGAGAGATTAGAATCTACCAGAGGATTTTAGCTAGCTACTGGTTATACAATTTTCTAAAGAATTTTTATAATTTTTTCCTTCAGCAAACGAAATACGATCTCAGTTTAAGATTTCAGTGGACAAGAAACATTATCCAGTTGTTGGGTGAAGAAAATGAAAATAAAAGTGAGAACTTAAAGTATTTATTATCCTAAAATTTTTTGAGGGCATGATGATGAGTGACTCACAATTTCATTTTCAATTTTCCCCCAACTAAAATCTGCACCAAAGACTATCAAAATATATTGAAAACTTCGGATGACTCGACATTGGCAATTTTTAAAATCTGTTCACACTTTCTGCAAGTTATCCTGCCTCCAAATATGCTCATCTCATCCCATCCGCGCATATATGCAAATGCAATGAAGGAAGGAAATATCATTTTTTTAAACCCTTTATCTTATTTATGACCCTCTCGTTATTTATGGATGGCCATAAAAATAATGACGATTTGGCGAAGCAAAGAATTTTAAAATCTTTTTTTCCCTTCCATCCACATACACACACACACCGATTCTCGATCCATTTCCCGAACCAGAAAAGCATCGGAAACAACAAAAACAGGATATTTTAGTTGGTATGAATTGTTATTGCTTTTTCACCACCGTCATCATCATCAGACGCAAAATGGCAAAGAACACAACAGAAAACCCGAGAGTGATAAAAAACCACCAATTCAAAAAGTTTGAACGACAGAACAGAGTCAGAGTCAGCTTACCTCAAATTAGTTCCTGGCGAAACGTATACACGATGTGTTACTTCCTTGCAAATTTGCAATTATGTGTTATTATTCTAGTACTATCTACTAGTTTATTAGACCCACCCTTCCATTCTTTTTCGCACAATAAATGTCGGTTTTTATCCTGGAACAATGTGGGCAGACTACCAAACCAATACGTAGAGTTTATATTTTAACTAAACTGCCAAATGTAAAAATTGTCACGAGCAATTTTCTTTTTACGTACTACAATAATGAGTGGAGCAAAGTCTAAAAAAAAATACTAAAAACCAAAGATAAAGTTGACTCATCATATAGTAGTTTGCAATAGTTTGCATATAGGCAATCACAATAAACATAAACCAGTCAACAGACTCTACTACGAGCCGAAATTTAATGACATTTTGATCTTTTTCTTGTTCTTTCCAAGTTTAAAGCAAATATTGAATTAGCCTCTTACAAACGCATCGAAATGAAAAAATGGAGTATTAACTGACGTAATCGCTTAAATGGCAAATTATGTTTCATTTAGGCATCAGCTCCGGCTGACTAATTCGTTTTTTTTCTCTGAAATTAATATTAGGTAGGCACTAGGCGAAGGTGGGAAGTCTATTGAGTTTTTTTAGGTAGCGGAAGTAAATGACGTAGAGAGATCAAATATCTCCAAATAAATACCTACGAATCTCTTTTTAGCTTCATTGCTACCCACGTGCTCGTGTGTGTTAAGAGGAAAAAGAGGAAAACAAAAATGCTTTTTTTTGAGATTTGTTTACGTGGGACCTTGCCAGACAACCGTGTTTGAATTCTTTAAAATTACATGTCTATCTTATTCCCTCAGCTTTATCACGGTCGACAACCCTTTCCACAAGAAAAAAAATAGACACATGTCGTAGAATATTATATGGCACTCTGACAATATTTTTTTTTCGTATCACCGACTACCGACTTTGTATCTTTTTTTATTGTCGAAATGAATAGAAAGATGGATAAAAGCTTTTAAATATTTCAGGTACGCGATTATTTAGAAAAGAGGAGGAAAAGGAAGATAACTGTGTGTGTGTGTATACGTTTCGCCATTGTTGGCAGGCTCCGCGTTTTCCTTTTCTGCTCCTCCATCCTGATCCTGTGGAGGGGCTGGTAACGCTGCCTGCTGTACTTGTGGCTGTTCTTCAATTTCTCCTCCAACTGATGAGATTATGGTTTGCTGCTGTTCTTCAATCTCAATAGAGCCTCCCGAAGATTTTGTTGTCTTGCTTGAGGTCTTCTTCACCTTTTTCACCTTTTTCTCCGTCGTCGTCACTTGCATTTGAACCTCTACGTCACCCATTTTTCTTAATTAACTTTTGGAAAAAGTTTCCTTTTTTTCTTACAAAAATTCAAATTCCAAATAAATCTGGAATTTTATTTCCTTTGTTCACTATCAGTCCGGACCGCATACACACAAAACTCAGTAATCAGGTCACATGTGGAACCAGTCGAAGGTCAGTTTTTCACTGATCAAGATGTTCTATTGTTCTGATATGAATAGACTTCCAACTTCCGGAATATTTTAGTACAAAGTCCCGGAAAACACAGATAGAAAGCTATAATATGCAGTATGCAATATATTAAAAAGCACAAGCAAACACCAAGAAAACTCTTTTTTTCGCTTGTGGCTTTCGTCGAGACCAAACTCGGAATGAGTGTTTGAAAACACCGATTTTAGGGCAAGAAAAACATTATAGCAGTCTGTAATTCATTCGCACTATATAGCACGATCCAAAATAGCTGATATGCCAGCAGGAAAAAGGAAGATCGCTTATTATGATATAATCATATAATGTGTGTGCGAGCACTGAACAGTGAGTGCTAAACACAACTGGCACTTCTTCTAGCAAAATGCCGAAGAAAAAAAGGAGGATGGAAATGGAAGATGGAATGGATGGATGTTTTTATTATTACAACAAGACGCGAAGGAAGAAGACAAGTAGAGAGAAAACTATGACTAGACAGATAAGTACTGATGTTGATGGCGGTTGGAGGGGTGGTGACGGTGACGGTGTTGGTGGAATGGAATAAGCATATCATCTAGAGCCATCAGAGCGCTTTTACTACTTGCCTTTGTATTTAGAATGGAAAGTCGTCGTTATTGTGGCGTTGCATGTGTGTATACAATAATTGCTTCCTCCTCTTCACCGTATTATTACCAAACTAACCGGATCGGTTTTTAGACCGAAAGCAATAGCAGCAATAATAACGGTTTTCGTCAGAGTACACAAATGTAGGCAGTTATTCTTATGGCTTTATCATTATTTCTGTCAGATGAACTATATATTTTTATATAATTGCGCGTTTTACAGTGTATTAAAATATAAAAATGCAAAGATATTTTGGAAGGAAAAAAATTGAGAGAAATATACATCGTCTTGGCGGTAGTGATGACATGACATGATGAATTTGTTCATTTTTCAAAATAAAACGTTTGAGTAAATGTAAATAAGTGAATCTAGCCAAAAAAATATGGAAGCCCCCACGAAAGAATTTAACATGTTACATGAATATGAATTTTTGTATGGATTATGGGTTTGAGCAATAAACATGATTGTTGAACAAGAGAAGCAGAGGTGGAAAAAAGGGGTCATTGAATTGTTGGACTGAATGAGCTTTGCTGATAGACATAAAAATTAGGATTCAGGATAACTGACCTATGAAAATGGCTGCTTTGTCTTATGGTCTAATAGTTAGTCTTAAGGAAACAATCTATTTTTGTAGTAGTGTTTCATGTAGAAAATGTTTGATTCTGCTACTATGTGCCATTTTGGCCAAGAAAGAAAGGAAGAGAATAAACACCTCTTCGATCCCAGAAACACACAATCAATTTTACGATTGTTGAAAAACGCCAAAAAGGCGTGGTCTAAATAGCATTTATGATCTTGTGACTTTTTTTTTAAATGGGGGAAACTGAAGAGAAAAATATATCAAGCTCAAGATCAATAACCGATTCGATTTGGGTTATTGGTCTAATAAAAATGTAGTATCAAAAAAGCTATAAACTTTATGTGTAGACTTTCACTATGATTATTATATACAAAAAGCTTCCATTAAATGGATAATAATAGTAAAGTAAATACTTAATCAATATCAAATTGTTCATTAGTTAGTCATGAGTTTTTTACCTTTACCAATGCATTATGAAAACATATTCATGGAAATTGAAAACCATTGGAATATTTCGTTATTTTTAGCAATTTCTACTGGCCGATGACCCATTTTCCCATGAATTCAATCATATCAATTTAATGGCAAAAGCCACTCTTGTCTGCATACCTTTCCGAGAAGTGTACAAAATTAGACAAATGAGAGGTAGGCTTGCAGGCATGCATGCACGTATGAAATGCGGATGATATACCGCAGACATTAGAAATTGATGGGGAAACAAGAGATCAAATGTCACATCATCCACCTCCTTTTCCAACTGTCTCATAATCATTCATTCCTCCATTTTCACACTATTTTTTCTAAACGCTTGTAAAACATTGGCATTTGTTTTTTTTTCTCTCTTGTCGCAAATCACTCCAAGTGATAGCCAAACAAAAAAAAACAAGATAAAATAATGCATTTTTTTCTTTGCAAATCTTTTAGCTATCCACACGGAAGAAAAAACAGCACACATAACATCCAACATTTCAGAATCAATTTCTCTTGATCTGCTCTTTTTTATGCGTAAACATGTTCTACTAAATGACAATACTCAACTAATTAAGTGAACAGATCCACAAACAAAAAACGGATTCTTTTTAGTGTGTTTTACTTTTGCATATCATCACCAACCAACCACTGTCACACCATCATGAACCGTATCCCATTTATTTTCTTTCTTTTTTTATATATTTACTTTTTAGCCAAATCTCTTTCTGATCCCCTTTAATATTCTATTGGATTTACCATCATCAGCAGTAGTGCTCTATGAAAAATAAATAAAAATACCAGAATATTCTGAAATCGTTGAATGTCAGTAGTCAGTAGAGAAATAAATACTCTCATAAAAGTTACCGATTCGGAAAAGAGAAAGAGAAGATGGATTATATTTATAAAAAAAATTTGTGGATAGTCCTCTTCTCCGCGTCACGCTAACATGAAATTATACTGCCATCGCCATTCACCATGAATGATATACCAAAAAAAACAAGGTCTATATCTTTCTAGAATGAATATAAATACATAAGACAACATTTAATGGCTAATTAGCCCTGTCAATTTTTTTTTCGGGGCATCACATGCAAAGTGGCCATTTTTTCCATCCTGTACTGCCTTTTTTCTCTCGAAAAAAAATAAAGATCGAGAGAATTATTCCTACTAAACTTGGGAGAGTAGGAAACTTTAACTGGCAGCAGGAGTATTTAATGAGGAGACCCCTCCCAAAACTCTTCTTCTTCCTATTCCGGTTGGCTGTTTATCTCATTTCATGATATGACATGCTATTTTTTTCGCAAAAAAAAACATGACGAACAAAATGCGTATTTATATTATTAGTATTATTTGATGAACAGAACAAAAAGCAGTTTTGTATTATTCCCTGTGGATGCATGTAATGTGGATGATTATTCAGTAGAAAGAAACGGGAAAAAGATATAAAGAAAGAACAACTTTTTACAATATTAACTTTTGTAAATGCTCCCTGATCATTCAACATCTCCATTCTCCATTCTCCGTTATAATCATAATGTATACGGGCTTTGTGCCATCATTGTCGTCAGTCAATCCTATGGAAAGTTTCCATAATACAATGAAAAACCTTTTATAACCGAAAACATCAAGGAGGTCGGAAGTCGGAGGTGCTATAATTGGGTTTTCACAAAATCTATAGGTACAAGGTACAATTTTTGCAAAAAAAATATGTCATGTAATATGTGGCAAGGCAATCATTGTTTTCGTGTTCTGTCACCACACTACCTCTATAAATAAACAAATAGAACAGGATGTTACAATGCTTTTCGAGTGAATTAGTTCAAAAGGTAGTCCAAAGTTCTCCGTGTATTTTTATACCGGACTAATTTACATTGAAATCTTTTATACTTTTTTGTATCTGGTTTCAGTGAACTCATCCTTAACGGAAGCCCTATAACCGGACGACTTTTTAAGAAAATAAAAAAATAAAAACCACGGGATTGAAGAATGATAAATGCTCTCTACACGAGGACTAGAAAGAGGAACAAATGATGACAATGCAATGTCAATCAGGGTATAATACTGGTAGCAACAGCCAACTTTTATGTACGCACATTAAATGCATTATTCATAAACAATACCGCCCTTTTGTTCTTTCTCTTTTGTTCCTGTGTCGTCCTGTGTATTATGTAAAATGTCAACCACCGCCACTTTTTTTTTACAACAAAAAAAATTTTTACGAACAAAAATATCCGCTGCTAATAATATTACCACTACCACCAGAACAGAGCTCAATAGAATCCTAGCCAGAAAGTTCAAAAGTCTTTTGAAATATAATGCTGTGCCGCTGTCACTGTCAGTTTATTGTAGTGAAAGGGATTTAAAACAAAAAGGATTTAATAAAAATAGACGAACAAAAAGTAAATCTTTTCTTTTGAAAAAATGGTCAGTAGTCAGTACTACTACCAAGTAAAGATTTTATATTTTAACTTTATCTTTATATCTATTTTACGCAAGCTGGTAAAAAATAGAAACAGATGACGAACAAGAGGGATGAATTGAGGTCGAGATTTTCTTACAATTTTGTAGTCCGTTTATCATCACGGGATGACGATGATCTGCAGTTGTTTCATATTGATAGTTCGGAAAAAGCTTCCAATACACATAATGTCAGTTTACATGTAAAAGCTAAAAATATAAGGAAAACCGAATATACAAAGTACTATGAATATTTTGACGGTATCTTTTGCTTATTTTTCTTTGATTTCATTACAAGCAGAAAAAGTGGCCTGAGTCTGAGCTCGTCTCCGTCTGTTCGTTATTCTTTACATAATTTATTAATATATAAAATAAACTGTTATAATATTATTATATCTGTCTGTAAGAAAATTATATGAAGAAATTTCGAGTCGAGGCATTTTATATAATATTTCAGTGAAGAACGGAAGTAAAAAGAAAATGATTTTTTGATATAGCGCATTGGAAAGGTATCACTATCAGTCTTTTTGCATGTAACATAATCAACACAGTCACATTTTGCAAATGATCGTCATAATGGGAACCAGGTTTTGTGCCACAAATCCACATTTCAAGAAAAGTCAAGGTCATCATCATTTTGGTAAGCTTTTAGTAATGAAACTGTATTCTTATGACAATGGCGAACTTTCTTGTTCATTTATAGATCAAACCCGCATAATGATACGGAATGATCAAACCAAAAGAAGGGGGAAAATGAGAGCAAATGAGATACTATACGACCATACGGACAAGCTGACAGTCTGAAATGATAATAATATCGTGTTAAAGCACATATGAGTCTGTGTGCGGATAATAAGACAATCGTCACATTTTGTTTTTTTCTATATTTTGCATGTACGTGAACAACGAAGTAGTTCCTTGTTCTTGCTCGAGTACAGTTCCAAGAATTAGAACTTGAAACGAAAAGAGTTTA
>JAQFYG010004040.1:0-11574 GCA_034694325.1 Entomobrya corticalis | reverse complement strand
TTACCTGATATTATTATCCCTCGCCAAATCCATGCTAAACAAGAAGGAGCCCGGATGACCATGCATTGTTTTTGCGACTCCAGCAAAGACTGTTTTTCCACCGCAGTTTTCCTCCGAGTGGATAATGGCGAGAAAGTTTTCGTGTCACTAGCCCAGTCCAAAACTAGAGTCAGCCCGAAGAAAGGAGTGACAATTTCTCGACTGGAACTACTGTCTTGACTCATTGGATCAAGACTCGTGAAATCAATCCAGGATGATATGCAGTTGTCGGTGCCCACCTATTACTGGAGTGATTCCAACACCGTAATAACCTGGATCAAAAAACAAGAAAACTGGGCAACATTTGTAAACAATCGTGTTGTACAAATAAAAAAATTCACTAAACTAGATGAATGGAATCACGTACCTGGTGCCCTTAATCCTGATGACCTGCCATCCCGAGGGTGCTCTGCAAAAATGCTGAAGGAAACTCAGTGGTGGAACGGACCTGCCTGGCTCTATCAACCAGAAATAGAGTGGCCCATCAACAAGAATGTAGAAGCAGATGAAGCTGAAGTAAGCCAAGAAAGAAAGAAGACGATCGTGTCAGCTGTCAACACAAACACACAAGAAAACACACTGGAAACGAGCCTCATGAAGTTCTCTAGTTATCCCAAAATTTTGCGTGTGTTGGCTTACATTCGCCGCATTATTGGAAAGATCCGAAAGACAGCTGTGATGGTGGGAGAACTGGTCACAGAAGAAATAGTGGCAGCAAAGAGGGTCCTTTTCCAGCTTATCCAAGCTAACCTGAAGGAAGAGGATTCGCAGCTAATAAATGTGGTACGGGGTACTGATGGCTTGTTGCGCCTAAAAACAAGGTTTGTTTTCGGAAAAACGCCCCACCACTTCAAATTACCTATTGTGTTGCCAGAAAAACATCCGTTTGTGAAGGGGCTCATCCTTTATGAACATCAAATGCAGTCCCATGCCGGCACTCAATACATCCAATCTCAGCTGAGGGAAAGATTTTGGATTCTGAAGTCCAGACGCTCCATCCGCAACGTAATTTACAGTTTTAAAAAAGCTCTTTTACTCCTGGAGCGAATAAATCAAACAAAAATTTTTTCTGTTACTGGTGTCGACGTCACTGGTCCCCTTTTTATTGAGAAGGGGAAGAAAATTTGGACACTAATACTCACCTGTGGAGTGTACAGAGCTGTACACATGGAGCTCCTCCCAAGCCTGTCAACCGCAGTGTTCCTCATGGCTTTCCAGAAGTTTGTTGCACGTCGTAGTCGCCCAGAGATAGTCTTCTCGGACAACGGCACAAACTTCACAGGGGCAAGTAACCTGCTTCCAAACGTAAAAAGGGACGAAGTTCAGCGGTACGCCAGTCTCCTCAGGATCAAGTGGAGATTTAATCCCCCGTCAGCAGCGTGGTGGGGAGGATGGTGGGAGCGTCTAATTGGCCTCATCAAGCAGATGATTAGACGCACTTTGGGTAACCGCTTCATCAAGGTTGTTCATCTGGAGGTCCTGCTAGCTGAAATCGAAACGACTATGAACGATCGCCCACTCACATATTTGTCAGAAAATCCAGATGATCTTCGATCACTCACACCAGCACACTTCCTTCGAAATCTTCCTGTAGCTGCCTTGTCAGAAATGGAGTTGGTTGACGGAAAGCAGTTCCGCCTCAACCTCACCAAAACTCCAAAAAACAAAAGCTGGCTTGCGCGAAAGGTTCCGCAAGGAGTATCTGGGACAACTGGTACACCGGGGTGGAGGAGGAGGAGCTGCTGTAGAACTCTAGCCTGGAGACGTGGTTATAGTGGAGGTTGATACCTCGAAAAAAACTAGACTGGCCAATAAGTGTTATCTTGGAGACCTTCGAGGGTGCAGAGGGGCAATCAAGAGTAGCCCGCTTTTAGACAACCAAAGGGATATTGGTACGCCCGTTCCAGCGACTTTTTATATTGGAAATTGGTACGACTTAGCCATCACAACAGCAAGACAATTAACCGGATCCAGCGCCTAAAATAAATATAAAATAAATTTATAATTAATCAAAATTTATTGAAAAAATATTTAAAATGATAATATTTGTGTTTTAACACTCGTTATTTCCTTACCTTCCTTATCCTCTTAACGGCTGGGCTATAGACACTCACGTCCCGGGTCTCGCCTAATTTACCTTTCTCTGTGTGATTTCCTTCCGGTTAAATTTGTGTTGCTGATGAATCTCTGTTTGTGTTAAGTAACTATGTAATTAACAGATGGGAGTATGTCCCGATTCATCATAAAATCTCAAAAATTGTACTTATATTTTTTCTGTCTCCTCGTGTTCACTTTCAACCTTGAACCACAATTGTCAGTTCACAGAACGGTCTCGCTTCGTGTGTGGAGCTAAAGTGGTTGAAATTATGTAAATTTTTGTAAAACCACGAGTTGAATACTTTTTTTCTTTTTTTTGGTTACTCTCAAACCCCTGAAAATTGTGATTCAGCCTGAGCTGAAGTCAACTGGGTTTGAGATAAAATTTTGTTCAGCATTTTGGTGGCCACAACTCATAAAATATTCTTACTTTATCCTCTGCTGCTGGAGCTGAGGAACTCACTTACTCACAGTCAACAGTCTAGAGCACAAGCCTCTATTTTTTCTCTCTTTTTGTCCACTGGTACTTTGTAGAATTTTGTAGAAATTTAAAGTATAAACTATCCTCTACCGTCACTTGCATTTATTTCATGCAACCGGCACCAAGAACTCACAACGTATCACACCGCACTTAATATTGCACTTTGAAAAAGCGCTATCCAGGGAGACGAAATAAACTGGAATCTTTGATTCTTCGATTACATACGACCAGGAAATATTCTGACCTCTGACCTGGCCGTAAAAATATTGATGCATTTTACAAAACACATGACCAGTATGGAGAGGTTTATCAGTATTTTAACACTCGTATTCGTTTTATGAGTTTTTGACATTTCATTAGAATCAATTTACAATTTACATAATAAATATAGTCATATGTTGATGCGGGCAAACTGAATGCGGAGTTATTTTTAATGTAAGACCAGACAAACAATAAAGCATCATCTTACATACTCGGATAAATTAGCATGCAAACATCACAAACAAAAACATTGCAAAGATAAAAGGGTAAGAAATTGATCCACTAAATAGTAATAAAAGCTTCACAATTAAGCATGTGAATGAAATAAATGCAACATGAACACAATGTAATCAAAGAAGCCTTTCTTATGCGTATCGGTTTAAGAAGTGCGAATTGCAATTTTTCTTTCTTTCTTTATAATGCATTTCTTATGCATTGTAAAATTATTTTCTTGCAAAACATTACTTTACTCCTACTCTCTTCTTAAAAAATTTCTTGTGAGACTCTTCTTTTACAAAATATCCCCTTGTTCCATTAAAACTGATTTGATTTTTGATAAAAATTAGTGTTGCAGTTAGCCAAAAACTTTACTCGGCAAGTGTCACAAACTATTAATACGTTTCCCGTATACAAAACAACAAAAGCTCATGTATGCTTAGAATATCGATTGAATGCTTCTACTTTATTATTTGCTAAAGTATCCTATCAGTAATTTGACGAAATATGATATGCATGTAACAGTTTGTTATTCGGATGAGATAAAATTTCATATGTTATCATAATTGGCATGATTCAGTCGTAATTCCGTAATGAAAAATGTACAAGTTCCGTGAATTCCGTCAAGTACAATGTATGCATGAGATAAAAAGTTGGTGAATGGATAAATAGTGAAACTTGAAGAGGATTCCACATGAACAGAATAAAGAGATAAACGGATAACGATGAAATGAATAAATAGGTTCTCCGACATAGATGAGCCTAATGTTTTTTAAAACAGAAGAAAGGAAACTGCTTTATGTCCTATTCGTACCTACACAATACATAGAGTTTTATGACTATGTTATCAGTAGGTAGTTTTGTATAATGTTACTCATTGTATAACTTTTTAATGAAGTAAATGGGAAGAAAGAACGAGAACAGATTTCATCCTCATCACCTAGATGCTACGCAAATTGTTAAGACTGCTTACATTCACCTTAGTCTGACCTAAACTGAGACGATATATTTTTTTGCTCCCTTTTAAGAAGGAAAAGGAAGAAAAAAAACAAGAAAACTGATGAAAAAAATTGGTTTGAGGAGCTGCTTGCTGCTTTTGCTTTTATTGCAACGCTTTAGAGTAACGAAAAGAGTTGGATGAAATTACAAAAGTTTTTGAACGACAAGAAAAGCTTCAGTGGTAAGAAGTGATGTTGAATAATATGAAATGAAGCTATTGTTGTAAAATTACTGTAATATATCTCATAAATCTCTGGCTACATTTTATTAATACATTATTTGCTCGCATAGGTATGCTTAAATTCTATCTAACTATGTGCTATCCATTTGAAGTTGCGGTAAAGAATAGGTAGACAAAAAGAAGAAATTTGTAGCAAGCCAGCACAAATACAAAGGAAACTCCATTGCATGAATGATAATATTACCAAGTCTGCATGACGAGTAAAAGTTAAAAAACTATAATCAAACCGAAGTATGACGATATACTTATCCTAACTGATTGCAACCCAAATTACATACTCCATACGATAAACGTTATCAAACTTTGTGATTGAAATATAATCAGTAAAACATTTATATATCATGTGAGTCATTTGAATTGGTATGCTTTTCGGTTTAATGATTTTAAATACATGCAGCTAAAATATAAACAAAAAAAACAATTTTCGTAATTCAGCTAAACAACAGCATCAACCCAAAATCAGAATCTGCTGAGTAAATATGATGTTTGAGCTTTAAAATGTCACCTTTGATTAACAACTAAAACATTTTCAACTTACGCATCTTCTAGCAACGTTTGGAATTCTAACAATTATTTTGATGTTAAATTACAAGTCTTATAAATCTTACTTCGTCACGTTTCAAATAAAATATACATCATAATACAATTGAGCATGCACGAACAATCAGATAAATTTGAAAATCTATAGCATGGAGTAATAAATTAGATAGTAATTTTTATTATAACTCATGCAGTTTATGCATTTTTCCTAGAGGTTTCTCAAAAATGTCATTCTTGAGTCTCAATTTACAGTTTCATGTCAGGACGCAATGTAAATAGCAAATAAGAGAAGGCATGCAATGATAGTTATTGAGAAATTAAATCTAATTCAATCTGTCAAAAGTAACACTACAATTTATGGAAGTAGATCATCTTTCTAAATGCATTTAAATATTGTTTTACAATTTTTAGATATCTTTATCTTTAAAGTTCTGTTTTGTTCTTATAAGCTAAACAAATTCTTTGAAATGTGCCGATAAAAATCGGCTCGACTTCTATCATCTTAATCCCAAACTCACGTTAATTACTGCATGATCATTTATGGTTTCTGTTCCTTTTCGTAGAAGGAACGGAGACCTCATCAGGAACGCCGTCAAAAAAAGATGATCCATCACATGACACTTTTCCTGCGTCTTCAACTACCGCTTCGCATTCAGGTGGAGTTGAAGATAATAATAATACAGAGCATGAACTGTCTGAACGGAGCGGGTCAACAGGTGATTACTAATATTGCACTAAGAGAAACCTAAATCATTTTATATTTTATTGCTTTTTTCTTTCCTTTAGTAACAGAAACGGAGCAGAGCTACTCAGAAGCTTCGCAGAAGAATGATCATTTTTCACACAATGACACTTTTCCGGGCTCGTCTACAATCATTACGCTCATGGTGGATGATGATTATGAAAAGAGACATACCGAGCAGGAATTCACTGAACGGAGTGGATCAGCCGGTTTTTATTATTATTATTACGCAAAAGGAAACGCAAATAATGTTATATTTTAATTGCTTTTCATTCCCTAAGAAACAGAAACAGATCAGAGCTACTCAGAGATTCCACAGAAGAAAGATCATTTTTCACACAAGGACACTCTTTCTTGGGTCATCTACAATCATTACGCTCACGCCAGACGATGATTTTGAGCAGAAAAGTACCGAGAGGGATGAATAAGGAGGTGATTGTAGTATTTACGTGAAATAAAGCTTAAATAATTTATATTTTAATTGCTTCCTATTATTCTTTTTGTAAACAGAAACAGAGCAGAGCTTCTCCAAAACTCCACAAAAGAAGGATCATCAATCAACCTTTGACACTTTCCATGACTCTACTACAATCATCACGGCTATGGCAGATGATGCTGTAGATGAGAGAAAAGAGCAGCAAATTATCGAGAGGATTGCATCAGGGAGTGTTTGTTATTTTACACAAAAGTAAGGGTTATTTTGTATGATACTATCTGCTTCCTTTTCATTACTTTTTTAGAAAAAAAACCGGAGTTCTAGGGAAGATCCAGGAAAGAAAGAATATCCGTCATACTACGACACTTTGCCTGAGTCGGAAACAATAATCATCGTTATTGATAATGTACTTGATAAAACTGAGTTGTGCACATAATTTATGTGCATCTACTAACGTACGCTTTAGTAATATCATAATTTTTTATGATAATGATTGTTATTTTTGACTGCAAGATGCCGTTGTTGCCATTGTATCCATAACTGTGGTCATCTTACTTCCTTCTGCGATTTTTTGCTGGATAGGAGTAAAAAGTTGTAGTGTGGTTAAAGCAAAGACTAAATCCATTGAATTGGAATCTTTACATAGTTGCAATGAATTGTCCCATATTGTTGACTTGGAGACACCTAATATAAACGACATTATTTTATAATTTAACATTATATGAGAAAGTTTCAATTAATGATTTATATGCATAAATGCTGTAAAAAAGGAACAATAATGATAACAATATTTTTTCCGAAAACAAAACACAAGCACACTCGCCATTACATACAGATCAGCATACACATAAGGGCATCAGCATAAAACAAAAGCATCAGTCAGCATGAAAACAAAGCAGCAAAAGCAACAAAGAAATTTTTTTCGGCGTGAGGTGTAGCCAATCAAAAGCAACACCTGTAATTGTTCACCTAGTCCAGGTTTATTGCTTAATACATTTTCGAAATCCATTATAAATTACGGGGTTATATGGCTTATTCCCTTCTATTTACAAACTTTTATTCAAAAAAACCAACTGTCATGAAATGGTCATTTCTGGAAAATTTCTACTGTGTCGGCACACAGGTAAAACTTCTGAAGATGCGGGTATATCATCAAGTTGCTTCATTATCAACCAGACCAAAAGTGATAAAGCTAACAAATTTTGGGTTACTTAAATACAAGAAAACATTACTAAAATTCACTTTATACTTGCTGTTCCATATGAATTCTGAACAAAGTAAATTCTGGGAAGACAAATCTCCATTGTCCTTTTCGCTTTGGATTAAGTTGGTTTAACTTACACAACTCTTATAAGTGAAATGTACGAAAGCATCAATTGAGTCCAATTTGGGAAGAAGTTAATAAATACATGACCTGGTTTTGGGAAATGTGTACTTAATAAGAAGCTTTTAAATTGAAACTAAACATGTCTTCACTTTGCCTAAATATTTTTGACAGCTTTTACTGACTTACTTAATAATAGTTATGCATGGAACTCTCAGACCCGACTTGAATTGAAGCAGACAAAAGAGACACATTAAAAAAGCCCAACAGTTTAAAAATTAGTTTACCAAAACTCGTTTCCATCCTTCAATTCCAGTAAATATTTAAAGCTATAAGCTATAAACAGTCAAAAATGATTAGAATGGCTCAAATTCTTGAAGATCGAAAAGATCTCATTATACTCCAAAAACTTGTAAAAATTGGGGTTGCGCAGTACAGTGCAGTTAATTTTGTCCTAGAAGCGACACTAAATCGACTAGAGAAAATTAATCAAGACGCTGCCTTCAAAGTAGTAAAGCTTTTACTATTTCCAGAAGCATTTCTTCCAGGTTATCCACATGGAGGTGACCTCGGAGAAGTTTTTGGAAATCATGCATTAGCTGATCGAAAGATTTATCAGTTGTAGCGCGAATCGGCTGTGGAGATTCCAGGTCCTGCGATAACCCGTTTGTCGAAAGTGGCTAAAGAAAATAATATATTTTTGGTGGTGGGGACGAGTGAAAAGGAGCAATATTCAATTTTAAATGTCGTTTTTAAGGCATAGAGGTATACCTGGCCCTCACTGCTGACAACGGGGATTACTGGCAATATACCATGCGCCATATTGCAATGGAAGAGCGTTGGTTTGTCCTGGGATGCAACCAGTTTACTAGAAGATTCGACTACCCACCAGATCCAGAATTTCCGAATGCCATTAGTGACAAGAAAGGAGATCGGGTTTTGTGCAAAGGTGGAAGTATCATTGTTTCCCCATTGGGTGAAGTAATTGCTGGACCTATTTACACGTCTGAGGAATTACTTGTGGCGGTGTGATTTGAATGATGTGATTCGAGGAAAGTTTGATCTGGATGTGGTGGGGCATTAAATAGGCCGGATGTCTATGTATGCTAATGAGAGTCCAAATCCTGGGATTGTGTTGAAAAAGAAGGTGAAAAGCTCTGAGGAGGGTGTTCACAGTGAAGAGGAAAACCGGTTGGAAGAAACTGGATAATCAATTAATAGCAATTTAATGATATTTCGAAAACTTTTCATTATATTTTTAACAATTTACTTGTCATGAATCAGTAATTAAACCCTATTAAATACTTAATGGTTATATTGTTATCAGCACTACTATCAAATTATTCAATAAATCCTCTATTTTACCCCAAAAACATTGCTACTGGCTGTTACTGACCATAAAACATATAAGCAATTATATTAAAGGCCAGTGTCTATCTTTTATAACTATTGAATTATGCGTACTTATGTTTATTTATCAATTTAAACTTGATCTTGTGTAATGAAAAGTAATGCAAATGGCAATTATAGCCGGTGTATGTCCAAACTTTATTCAATCCAAATGTCATTGAATGAACATAACTGGACAATTTCAATTTCAAAGAAAAAAATTTATTTTAACGTTCTTTTCCGGCCGCTTTGCAACTGACTTGATTTTGGAATTGTGTACATTTGCTTTATACGTTTACTTGATTTAGAATCAATATTTGGATTGAAAATTTCATTGTAATATTTTTGTTGTGGGAATATTTCAGGCTTTTAGAATTGAAGCGGACCCAGATTTGCCTTAACCAAAAACTGAACAATTAAACTATAATGTTATAGCGATATGAAAGCCACATAAATTGGTTTTAAAAGAAAGGAAAACTTTATAAAAAATTCAGTATTTTTAACATCAAAATGTTGTAAAATTAAATAAGTACATGTCCCAATGCGCCATAAACTTTCATGCGATCCAATGTAATAATTTAAAATCATAATTCACAGCTCATATAGTTTTGCATTGCATATAACAATTAAAGATTATTATGTACACAAGTACATATTAAATCAAATATCATTTTTCACAGTTGTATACCAAGGCCACATGAATTGGTTTGAAAAGACGGGCAAACTTTATGATGATTTGTAACATTATAAATTTGTAGCTGATGTCACAATGCCCTTATCTGTGAATAGTTTTTGATTTTTTTCAAAATCACTAAACGCCGTTTGTGGTCGCTGTGGCTCCAATAAAATTACTTGATTTACAGTATTTGAGAAGCAATTTTTACATGATATCAATCGTCGCAATATTGGACTAAACTATAATCAATCCTTCATCGCAGTCGCAGTATCCGATAAAGTTTGAAATATATTTTATATATTATTTAGTGCCAAAGTCACAAATTGTTCAACCATTAATAAAAAAATCGTTCTAAATGTTTTGATTCGTGTGTAATAGTAGTATAGAAATGGCCGAGCCAGCTCCAGGAGGAGCAATAGAACAAGGTCCGAGTCAGGAAAGACTCAATGACCTCTATCAAGCCGTTTTTGGGAACGATAAGGTTTGTTTTACCATTTATTCCTGCAATGAAACTACTTACAGTAAGAATCTTTACTTTACTTAGTAGAAGCTAATAGATTTTCTTTCAAAAACTAGATACTGGACAAGATTTTGGAGAATGTCGTACGCATCTCCGAGAAAGATAATGGCCGGAGTGAACCCCAGTACCTCTCAAGTTTCCTTGCTCAACCACTCCGCTAAGTTTCCTAGATGTGGATGCTTTCCATTTCGGCAATTTTTCGCCACTTTGAGCAGATTCTTACCAAGAAAAATCAGTGTCGTGGCTATCTGCTGTGTGTATTTACCACCCAAAAGTGATAAAACCTATCAGTTTAAACTATATGAAAGTCTTCTCTGTGCTTACGAAAACATTAAGAAAAAATATGCCAGTCCTGGCTTTGTAGTATTTGGAGATTTCAAAAAAATGGACATACGCACATTCTTTCTCAAATATAACAGCGTTAAAACAAACAATAAACTTTAATACTTTTATCGACACTACTAGCAATAAAAGCTCAAAATTGGATTTGGTTTACTCCAATATTAATGAATGGTATGAACACCCACAAAAACTACCTCCACTAAAACTCTGTTCTACATACCATTGTTGTATAAGCCTTCAGCCTTACAAATTTATTAAAAGAAAGTCCAATGAAAACCATATAATTAAATACGCAACTATACAAATGAAAATGTTTTTGACTTTGCAAGCATTTTAGAGGAAACAAATTGCGACCCTTTCTACATATCCGAGTCAATTGACTTCAAATGTGAGTACATGGATCTCGTTTTTAAATGCGCTTTCGAAACATGTTTTCCAGAGAAACAAAAACTGGTTAGAAGTAATAATAAACTATGGATGAGCACAAACTTGTCGGCTCTGTTTAAGATATATAAACAACAACAAAGAAAATCCACAATTTGTCTGACTATTAAAAACGAAATAAGTTTAAAGATTAAGGAAGCTCAACTAACTTACAGTAAATCTATCCAGAAAGATATTAGTGCCAATCCTATGTCTATTCACAAATGGGTTAACAATTTGTGCTTCCTGAAAAAACAAATTTCTCCAGTGGAACAAATAGCACTAAGTAATAACTGCAGCATCAAAACCACCCTTAATATGATTAACTCACATTTTTCGGATATAAATAATAGATATAACCCGTTAAATAATGTAAATTTAGATTGTGACACCAGTCACTCAACAGTTAACGAGTTTACGGCTTTAAAAAGTTTCGATCGCCTAAATATACGCAAAGCAAATGTTCAGGGTGCCTTACCAACTCGTTTCATTAAACTAGCCGCTGTTCACATAGTACCATTTTATACTCATATTGTTAATTTTGGGTTTGCAAAAAATACTTTCCCTAGCGAATGGAAAAAGGGGTTTATAACTCCCGTCCCAAAAGATATTAGTAACGTTTCAATTGAAAATTTAAGGCCAATAAGTCAAACTCATGTGTATAGTAAAATAATGGAAGAGTTCATGTGTACTAGAATTTTAAACCAGATCAACAAAAAACTCGATATCAACCAGTATGGAGCAGTCAGAACTCTTCTACTTTGTACTATGTGACGTCACTCTTTGATTTTATACTCAAATCGATCGATATACCCAACACTTACATTATCCTTGTTCTACTTGATTTG
>JAQFYG010004039.1:0-11576 GCA_034694325.1 Entomobrya corticalis | reverse complement strand
GCATAGTTGTTTTTGTCGCAGGCTACTTCAGGAAAACAAACCATTTAATGTAACAAAAATGTCTCAGCTGTCGTAGTTTAGAATTCACTGCTGCCTTTACAGTAACGGCTTCTAAAAATAATAGGGTGAATAGAGAAAATGAATTAAGTGTCGTAAATATGCAGCTTAGAAATCTAGCAGGTTGTTAATAATAATTATTTTTCATTGTCCGTTCCAGAGCCATTATTTGGCAAATCCAATTTTTTAAACATGGTAGCCACAAAAATATTCAGTTTGTATGCATCCGTTTGGGAACCCATACTCAGCAATGAATTAACGGGAAAGGACATAATCGAATTCAGCAAAAAGCTGCATAAACTTCGCGCTGCATTGAGCTGTTGTGTCTGTGGAGAACTGCTAACAAACAGGGAGGCGTTGTCACCTTCAGAATGTCGTGAGCATTTTGCTTGTAAAGGTGATCATTTGTTATGATTATATAATAACTGAATATGCTGGTTGATTAACTGATTTTTATTATTATATTCCGGCATCCGTATTCTTTAATTATCTTTTAATTATTAAAATACTGCGAAGGTTGTCGAGGGAAAGACAGAGATGACAGTAAGAAATGCAAACGTTGTGATGACTGGAGCAGCTACAAAGAAGATGAATCCCTGACCACTATAATGAGGAGTTATCAAGACTTTTGTTTCTACTTTCTAACCAAGGAGCGTATAGTGAGAATCCTTGAGGTCAAGCATGAAGAGGATCCAAAATTTGACACATTCAAATTGATAGACTTGGTGAAGGAGGGTTTGAAGGGTTTTCAAAAGGCAAGAAAAAGAAAGCTCGCTTCATATGTTAACGCTGCTCGTAACAAAGAACAAGGAGTTGTTCCAGTTGGAGTTGATATTGAGAGAAAAGTCGAAAATATTAGCGAAAATAGTACCACTGTCGCAGTTGGCAGAGGTCAAAATATTCTACTTGTTCCTTCAAATGAAAAAGAGATCAGCAAGAGGGATACAAAGAAATCTGGAGTACTTGAAGGACCTCCGGAAAAAGTAGCGAAACCGAAATCCAAATCGGATGCTCCTGTGACAAATAAAATACCACCACCTGCTTCTGCTAACTCAGCGAAACCTTTTGGTCCAATTAAAAGTACAGTTCCGGCAACCGCTAGTTTTCCATTAAAACCTGTAGAACCTCTAAAGGCTGCTGTCAAGTCACCCCCATTGGTCACGATAAAAGTAGAAGTACAAACTACTCCGGAAAAGTCCCAAGTTCGTTGATGTCATTAACTTTTTTTGCTTTATATTTATTCAGACTAGCCTGTAATAAATAGCATTACTTTTTAAATCTTTTAACATATTAATGTTTTCCAACTTTCAGGGTGATGGGAACGAAAGCCCAACTAGTTGTGGAAATTTTTTCACACCTGATCCCTTACTAGATCCTTTGGCTGAAACATCCAAGTCCCCTTCAAGACCAATTTATTCGGCAGCCCGACCAGCGGTAACAAGCGTTGCATCTCCTGTTACGACTTCGACTTCCACTACACGCAATTTACCTTACAAGATTACTCCCGTTCCCGTTGTTTCTTCACAAACAAATATGGGATCACATATTATACAATTTACGCATCCATCTGGGATGAAAACTGTTTCATTACGACCCCAACAAATCCGATTCACAGGAATTCCTGGTGGACGTGTGCAGGTACTAGGACCTGCATCGGGAACAACATCAGCAAGTACTACTTCAGAAAATTTACGAGCACCAATTATTACAAAACCTCAAACTATGTCACCTAATTCAGCTACTGCACCTGGAATGAAACGAAGAATTATCTTTACTACAACAGCAACTCCTCATGATCTTCAACGGTGGCCAGATACAAGTAAAGTTTTACAGTTTACTACTGGTGATCTGAGTCGCTTTCCAACGTTGGCAGGTATGCGGTCAAGCTTAATCAGTGTTAGCCAAACGTCGTGCCCAATTTCTGGAATGAGAACAGCATCAACTACTCATCTCAGACCGGTAGTTACTTCTTCAACTATGCCACTTGTACGGCCATTACATACTGCTACAATCCTGACCACAAGTGCATCACCAATTGGCCAAACCCTTTTTACATCAAACACAAGTCAAGGCATACAGGGTCGCTCATCAAACTTGCCCTTTGTTAGAACTGCAACGCCTGCAACGGCAGGTTCAGCACCCCTTGGACCTATAGTACGACCTCAACAAGGGTTAGGTTTACCAGCAACGACTGTCTCACGCCAGGTAACGAAAAGAAAAAAAATGTGATTGATTTAATTTCTCCCAACTTTTGCCTTTTAGTAAATGAGGCTTTATAAATAAAACTACATATTTATCTTCTGCTGTATTGATGGAAAATATCAACAAATCATTCAAAAAGTGGAAACTTTATTATTTGATTTCTGTACACGGTATCAGTAAGCTGTATTGGTCAATCCTGTAATTGAAATATTATCTCTAACGATTTATTAGGTATCCCCTAAAACATGATAGAACTGAGCAAAATGGGGTACTAAACTAACTAGAGAAAGGTGAATGGTTCTATGATCAAAATACCGTCCAGTCCTGTATGAGTTGACTAATAATCTGAATTTTTTGTGGTGAATCAATGAGGCCTTTGTTCGTTTGACCTTCAAATTTATCTTACGCCGGTTAAAACTGCTTTTCATCCAGAATATCTTCCGATTGAAACCACTTTTATTGTTTGTTGACATGTATATAAAATTTTGAAACTATCAGGTTCCTGACTCATCCCCCACCACAAGCTGCCCCGCTGCTTCCGTAAAAAGAAAACCTGAGGGATGTAGGTGCGGAAATGCAACACCTACACCTGGTAAACTTACATGTATAGGCCAGAGGTGTGCTTGTTATGTTGATGGAAATGCTTGCTCGGATTGCAAATGCAAAGGATGTAAAAATCCCTATCTTCCAGGGTTAGGGGGAAAGAAAATACTTCATGGTGTAAGGGCTTTGGTTGATAATCAAGCCAATCCACCTATTCCGATATTAGCGACAGCAACATCTCTGGCTCATGCACCGAGTCGTACTACTACTGTTCTGTCTGGAATTCCAACGTCTTCTGTCACACAGACTAATCCCCCTTTAATGACTGCAATGGGTCCTAATTCAACATTTGGATCGATTCAAACAACTGGTAATTGTATTTTATTTTTTACACAACAGCGTAATCAAAGAGCTTCTTATAAACACAAACTCGGAAACATTAACTTTTGCTGATTCATTATTTGTTTGCAGGTGGTCCTTCGAGTATGTCTCATTCTCATCCAGTGCCACCATTCCAGTTTATCCCAGTCCGTTTCGGACCAACCGGTACCCAACAGTATGTGCAAATAACAAATCCTCATGCATTGCACCAAATGCCCATCATTTTGTCTGCAAGTGGCCATTTACAAGCAAGTTCTTCATCTGGAATAACTATTCAAGGAATACCCGTTTCAGGACTATCTGCAAGCGCGATCCACCAACTTACACAACATGCAATGCAACAACAAAGGATGTCCCAAACTGCCCAAATGAATATGAAACCAGACAGAAGCTCTCAACAAGAATAAAGAACAATGCAAATACAAATGGGGTGCTTACCAATATTCAAATTCTAATATTCGACTGTGTATGTATATAGTGTTGTTTTCTTTTTTACCAGTTTATAGAATTATCCCAATCGCTTGTTAAAACTGTTAATGAATTTATTATTTTGAACTTGCTTATCGTGGTCTTTCGTGTAAAATTAGCATAGTTATAACTGTAGTGTCGGTAGTTCATTTTGACTAAATAAAAGTAGTATCAAACAGTGAAAATAAGATGACAATATCTAATAATTAGAGCATTTACATATTGATAAAACAATTTTATCATGGGGACACTATCCGTACAATAATTTTTCTGACAATTCGTTAATTTATTTTTCCTTTAATATATACCAAACAAATATTTATGGAGATTTGGGACATTTTAAGAGCTGTACTTACAAAGATAATTCGTAAAAATGTAAAATAGTGTCTAAAAGGGGACAAGGCTTTCACACCTTTCCTCCAACATGTTATTTAATTTTTGATGCGCAAACTACTAGAAGACGACGCCAAAAATAATCCTACTGACCTACAGGTCAGAAAGGCCTAAACTCCTTAGGATAGCGTAGCAATTGGATGCCTTCCCACATCCATACACAATGAAGCCACTTCAACTGCTTAAACGCTTCTATTATCTTCTTATCGGCTTCAGCGTTCCATTTACTAGGCTCCGATTCGATCTGTTTTATTATCAATCTCAACGCCCGACCAAATTGACCTCGAGCTAGAGCGTGCTGATAAGCGAATTCCATAACCTACAATAATAAATCAAATAATTTATATCATACAAGATTAGTTTCTCAACAGCAAGCTTTCAACAAGATTGTATGTATGTAGGCGCAATACGTACTCTTGAGTCTGTGATTTCGGCAAATTTTTGCACTTCAAAAAGGACTTCATCTAACGCTTCCAGTGTAACCGCCTTTGAATCTGGAGCTGAAGAAGGTGCATCACTTAATTTTAGTAGTTCAGCCATCGCAAGACCTTTCTTTACTAAGGCTTCTATCACTGCGTTTTTCTGCTTATCCATAGATTGTTTGGTCTTTGTAGCATCCAGTTGAGAAGCAGACGACGATGTTCTGGTGCCATAAAAAGCTAGCAATGCAGGTTGATCAACCATTCCAAGAATTTTATCAGAAAGGTCAATGATTTCATTGCAAATCTCTGGAGTTTTAGCTCCTTTGCTAGGTGTGGAAGAAGTAGGATTCCCATTATCCGCTTCCCCAGTACTTGAAGTAGGATTTTCTGACGTGGTGCTGGGCAAATTATCCAGTGCTTGCAATCTCGCTACATGAAGTGGCAAATGCGTACCGTCTTTTTCAACCAAAGAGTTGTACAGTTTTCGAGACTCGTCTGCATCTAACTTTGACAGCCAATTGATTTGTATATCTCGTAATTGCTCTTGCATTTCGTCCACTTTAGTCTTATTGGGATCCTTTGTAGATGATGATGGTGACTTTATTTTACCCTGAGGTTCAGGGAGTACCAGTTTAAGAGGATACGTACACAACTTTTTCCCAATTTCATCTTTAGTTACCGACAGAGATCCTAGAAGGTACAACGTTGATGAGGCGGGAAGATTTTTAAGAGTCCTGCAGATTGTTAAACACATATTAATACTGCAATTCAAACTTAATTTGATATTTAATTTTCATTTTTCTTTTAATATACTAACTTGTCAGCGACAACTGTTGAAATAAAGATGTTGGCTGATGTTTCTCGTTTAAGCACAAGCGACCAACCAGAACCTGAAAGCAGATATTAAGTTTTTTATGTAATTGATGCCAATACATCATTAATTTAACTTGTTAAGGCTTTTAGTAAAGTTGTAAATTTAAAAAATGGAAATAATTTGTATACTAATAGAAAAAGAGACACTTGATACTTGTCTACTGTAACGTGTAATTATGTTAGTATTCTTTAAATGTATTCTCGCAACGTCGCAAGTCGCAGTCGCAACATAGTTTGTATCTCTGAACGTTTGTGTATCACAATTAGAACGTAAATACGTAATTAGGAAATTTTTATAAGTATATGCGGCAATGAAGAAACTAGTAAGCTTTATTTACGCAGATTGATACCAGTCTTGAGCTCACGCACAAATCATCATCACATGGTTAACTCGCTATACATGTTCGAGTACAAAATTTTCCTAGTTTCATGACGAATTTCTAGGGTCAATGTTCTTTAACGTCAATCTTTATTTGCATACCATGACCACGCTAGTCCTCCAGCACTTCGTCGAACAATGCCGCCACCCTCCAATTATTAAATATTAATAACCTCGCGTGTTACTAACCTTTCCTAGACGGTTTATAATCTTGCAACTCGTACTGTGTCTGGAAGACGTCTAAATTAATACTAGAAGGGAGCTTCATCGTTAATAAAACGGGGAGGTTAGGAACCTGGCTATCTCCAGCCCAAATGGAGCTAGTACTACCACCGTTCCCACCGGTGTTCCCTGCATTAAATCTTTCCAGTGCATCTCGCTTCTCATGACGAATTTGCAATCGTACAAAATATTCTCCTTTCTCTAGTTTCACGTTCCACTAAATTAAACAAAACAACAAAAGTATTCAGATAAGATACAATGCATTTGAGATAAATAATTATTGTTACAAGTAACAAGTGGTATTTTACACCGAAGTTATATAACCTAAGAAGATTAAGATTTACCTTAGATGGGTAGGCGTCTCCACAGTGGATATAACGCTTATTTGAATCAAACAGCATCCACAGTTGAGACTCGTATTCACTTTCATATAAAGTGTCGCTCAGTAATGAACTATTATAAGGTAAATAGATAGAAAACATTATTAGTGCAAGCGCAACAAAAAAAGATTCTCCAAAGAATTATTATTGTAATTTTAGCTATTTACCAATTTATGTTGACTTCAGCGGGTTTTGTTAAGCTGAAGTTGTAAGTGTTTTGCAATTCATAAATTATCCGTCCATTAGGAATCATATCTCGTGGCTCAGTCAGGGCAACTATTTTTGAATCAGTTGGTCGTAGTAAAGCTACCTGGTACTTTATACTTGCCACTGGTTGCACCTCTTCAGTACCAAAATAATTGGAAACCGTAAGCTTTTGGAATGCGTCTCCAGCAGAAATAGAAACTTCTGGCCGATTAACAGACAAACTTCTGAACGTGATGCTAGCATTTAATGCAGCTTGTTCCGGAGGTTCTGCCCACCAGCGTCCAACAACTATCTCCATCACTTTGCCCTCCTGAATTCATTAAAAAATCAGAACATCTGAAGGACGTTTTCTTACTCGAAAATAAAATTATGCATATTTACCTACCGTTACTCTGAATGGTATATTGGTTTCTTCAAGAGGGTTCAACGTCACCATTTTATAGAATTCCTCAGATTTACACGAAAGACCAGCATTAATAGTCATGGTATGTATAACGAATCGAGCACTAGCGTTGGAACTTGAATCGGCCGATTGTGTACCTCCTGCCATTTTCAACGTTAAATCTGGAAACATTCAAAAATAAATTTTTGTGAGCTTCGGCATGCGTGACTTGTAATTTTAAAAATGACAGAAACCACATCTTCAGCCATCAGTTTTACAACATTCAATCTAATCTTCACATCTAGACAGTGGTATAGTTTAATTGCATTATGTATTTTTACTTTTACTTACTTCCCCATGTAGCTCCTCTTGGTACTTGAATAAAATATCTCTTCAAGAAACCTGGTACGTATTTTACAGTAGGAAAATCGATGACCGGCCTACACGATGAATTAGCTGGTACAATTTGTGGACGCACTACTGTTACTCCCACGGTGAACACAGGACCTCGTTCAACATCGGTCACATCGTAAGCTTCAATGCTAAAGTTCAATTAACACATGGTTTAGGTTTGAATTTTAATCTTCGAATTCCAAATGCGATGGATTTGGGATTAACAGGATATTTATACCTGGCATAGTGCTCGCCTACAGCTAGACCTTCAGGATCAACTTTTACATTAAACGATCTTTGTATATTTGCTAAATCAAAATGTTTAGGAACATAGACCCAAGGGGCTGTGCTCAGCAGACACAAATTCAATCGGAAATCGATTTTTTCTTGAGGTTCTGAAGTAATATTACAAAACAGTATGATTCAGCATATGAATTTCTTTAAAATGAGCGTAATAAAATTAGTTTTCAAATTAATTATGAATTGATATTTAAATAAAGACATACCTATTTGGTCTTCGTTAATAAAAACTGGCTCCACCGAGATAGAATATTCTTTTGGTTTATCGATTACAGGTTCTCTTATGTAAATTCCTTTCATAGGCCAACCGAATCCGCTTCCGCTTCCAGCACTAACTGTTACATGAAATCTAACATTTTTCTCTGGAAGACTGGATAAGTTTTCTAGTGCTTCGAAAGCTTTCTCTACCTAATTAAATTTAAGAATATATTGTATTAGTGATTTATTTGTGCATATAATTTGAAATTCATATTTATCTACTACAAATTATCGTTACTTGAACTAGGCCGTGTCCCTGAGCAAACGACTCGACGTTGGCGAGTTTAAAAGCCGTGTTCTCCAAAGCCTTTTTCACACTAAATGGTGTCCAGTCAACTCCTTTTGATATTGCACCGCTTAACATTAAAGACACGCATCCACAGACATGAGGCGCCGCCATACTTGTACCTGTACATTTATAAATCAACAAAATCGTATAAATTAGGACATTAATTGAATTTAAAATGAACCTGCAACTAAAAAAAATTTTGATTACCGTTCATAAGTTGTGCACTACGAAGAGTAAAATTTGGAACACTAGTTATGGCGGCCCCAGGCGCGCACACGGAGACACCCAGATCTCCATCAAGTGCAGGACCTCTGGATGACCATGTATATGGCATACCGGGAAGTTTCTCTCGAAGTGAGTACTCAGCCGCCATCATTTCTGGTGACACGTACGCTCCTACTCCAATTATGGTGTTAGTAGAAATCCATGGAGGAGTTCCGACAGTCGACAAAGCAGGTCCATGATTTCCAGCTGATGCAATCCAAGTTACTCCGTGTTTGTCAACAACTTCTTTCATGAGATCACCCAACCGCCCAGCAGCACTCCAATGTGCATGCTCTCCATAGGACATGTTGATAACGTGAATTCTATGCGCATTCTGCATTACATATGACATAGCGCGTACTAGCGCAGTTCCCGTTTCCATTGAGTTGAGCCTGGCGTCGCCGATTGTAAATGATATAATTTGTGCACCTGGTGCAACACCATTTAAATCTGGATTGTCCGGGAAGTATGCTATAAAAATAATTTAACAATGCTGAATTTAAATTTCTGTAATGATTAATGTAAGTTTTTTGCAATAAATATTTTAATTTATGTATGGTTGCAATGCTCTTGGTTTTACTTAAGTACCTGCAGCAATCGATGACACGTGAGTACCGTGACTTCCACACATTCCAACGATCTCCAATTTATTACCGGAATCCCACACATTAACACTAATATTCATTTGGTCGGCCTTTGTCAGTGGAGAAAACTCCTGTTTGTTCTTGAACTCTCCTAAAACGATACCATTTTCGACATCTCCATCAGCAGCCAAACATACTTTATATTCTGTTCCACTGTTCCAAACTAAACAATCCAGTAATGGTCCATAATCTTTATATTTTTTTTCTAAAGATTGTGCGATCTAAAAGTTAAGGTACACAATTTTTTAAAGTAGGTACAAAATAAAATATTCTTAAATCTTAATCTGTTTTCTGTACAGCCGTGTATACATTTATTATCGAACCTCCATTTGAGCCTCCAACTCTTCTTTTTGTAATTTCTCCAGTTGGGTCAATGAATCAACAGGCTTGCTTGTATTAGCATTCTGTTCTTTTGCGATTCTTTTACTTAGATCCGCCAAAAGTCCTCTATGTGATTGGTCCCAATGAACTTCACGACGCTTAGTTTCAGTTCGCTCTTTTACCTTTGGAGGATATAGCTCATAAACTGGTTTGATACCGACATGAAATTCGCCAGTTGGGTTGACCCATGATGATGGTATCTAAATAATAAGCAATATGGTATTTATTATAATAGCGAGTCACGAATAATGACTTACTAAAGTTAATCTTTTCAAATGGCCCATGGCATATATTTTTTCAACTGGAAAATGTGTTGCGTAAAAAAAGGAAAAAATACAAAATTGTCGCTTATACCTTCAACTTTCTTCCGCTCAAACCAGTAACTATTCCATCAGAATTTGGCTTTAATATTGTAGATGTGTCAACGTCACCTGCTCCGCTACAATCGAAACGTTCTATTATCTTAGGTAGTCCAGTTGATGTGACCTAGAATACAAAATAAAAGTTTGATCTTGAATAATGACAAAATAATTATAAATTATGATATAAAAAATAATATATTTCAGTTAATAAGGCTTGATTGCACGCAAGCTCCGTACTCGCAAACCAGGTGCCCCAGGATCCACTCCAGAATCGAAAATTGCCATAATTGTGCCACGTCCATCAAAGTTGGGATTTTTCGTGAGAAATGTTGGCACGCCTGTTTCCTTTTTCGGACACAAGGAAATGGACGGAAAGTCGGCTTTTGCGTTAGCTGGATCAATCATTTTGTCACTTCTTCGCAATAGAACACACTCGATTGCTTGCTGAGTTCTGCCTCCACAAGTTTCACTTTCTAAATCAGGATGTTCAATAATTAACTTAGAACTACTCCTTCTAACCGCATGTAAACCATGAATGGTTACACAGCTTGTTTCTTTACAATATAAAGTTGACTTCCTAACGGTGACCGGTCTTACCCCTCGGATCACCGCTAAAATTGGTTTATAAATCAGTTTGAAAGTTTGACTGCTGCCAACCAGACGCCAGGCCTTCTACTCTCTCCGCACACTCAGCCGTCACCAAGTATGAAGTATATTTTTCGTCAGGCCCTTCTGTTTGACTAGACGGTTTTCACATCAATTTTATTAACAATGAAGTAATTATTATAAAACAAATGTTAGGTTGACAGCTGAGCTGATTCCAACCTCCCCTTCAGTCTAACAAACGAACGAAAATTAGTCAAGAGAGTAGTCGTAGTCGGTTATAATCAACAGATCGAAGCAGGAAAATGTTTGGCGACGGTTAAATGATAAAAAACTGGCAGTTAAAATGGAAAAATAATTAGTTTGAGTCTGAAAAGGGGAAGTCTATTAAATAACAGCCAAAAAATCACAAAAATCAAAAGTAACTCGCTCAGCTGACTAATATTGATAGTAGAGTAGGTAAGGCATGTATGTCATTGATTTTCAAGAGAAATATCTTCACCCAAGAGCTGCCTGTCAATTTCTGAGTGATTTATACAAAATACAGATAACCACAAAGTATTACTGATAACGTCATGAAACCAAATTCTGTTAACCAAATGACCGTTTTAAAACTGACAAACTGCTGATAAATGGTCAGTAGTTTAAAACTAAAGGTATTTCCTCAATTTACCCAATAACTCAACAACAACAAACTGAAGAGAAAGAAAAATCCTCTCTCATAAAAACGATAATTGTATGATATGAAACTGTCCATGTCCCTGTGTCTTTTCCCTACCACTACTCTCCTCAGCACTGCCAATACTACCCACACTATGCCATACTTACATACCACGTAATGTACATTGCCGATTTGCTCATCGTCAGTTCACTCACCGCATCTCACCCTCACCGTTAGTCAGATTCAGATAGATACACGATACACGATACACACATCATCGGCTCAATTCATCGTTCATCCAACATCATTCATTCATGCTAGTACGATGTACTAATTTACTTATGCTTATGATGAGAGAGAGTGCTTTCACTATTAAAAGTTACGCGACTCAAAATGTCTTGCTATCGAGGTGAAAAACATCATAACATCTGTGTAATGTGATAACGATAACACAATTTTCCTGTGGATGTTAGACATTGACTATGAGAAAAATGTTGGACAATCGTATATCT
>JAQFYG010004038.1:0-11581 GCA_034694325.1 Entomobrya corticalis | reverse complement strand
CAATTGCGTACCCAAGTACCAACTGAAAACGAGTAAATCAGTATTATTATTATCAACCACCACAACAATAACATATAACCGATTGAATGTTCACAATTGTAAATAAATGCACAAAACAAAAACAAAAATGTCATTTTGTTAAAATTCAATTTTGGTCATAAACACAAATGTAAACTTGGTCAAGCAAATAATATCACTTCCCTGCATCTCAGTCCAATCGAATCGCTAAACTTAATATATGCTTTTGTTCATAATAAATGTATTGAATACCTTTTTAGAATAATGATTTTCTTCCTTGCTTTGCTTACTAACAATGAACTTGAAATAAAAACATCAAATCTGTCTGGCGCATCAAAAGTGCTGCATGCATGCCCATTTGCCATTTTGCATGCGTCAGATCATGTCTATTTTTTACTCTTATTCTAACTTTTATGATATGCCTGTAGGTATGCGAATTTAATTATTTACTTTAACTTAATTGTTAGTTTTGCCGTGCATATGTATTTTGATTTAAGTATTTACTTTCGATTAATGCAAAAAATATTGCAAACATTTTGAAATAACGATTTTTGAGCAAAGAGGTCAATTCTAGCTTAGCAATCAGCATTAGAATTTAGAATCAGTTCAGATTCAGTACATATAAAAATCTTGGCTCATGTAGTGGCACAAATGAAGAAGCTAGACCAAAACGGCGAGAACAAGCGTGTTGTGGTTGTAAACTCGGCAAAAATACTAGTAGTTTTATCTTTATCCGTCCCATGGACTTGAGATATTTCGTATCATAAGCATAACACAAAGTTTTTTATAATATGGTTAGCTATTGCTAGACCTATTTTGGTATGCATTCATAAAAATATCATAATTCATTATCGTTGTAACTTTTTCTCGTGAAATTGAACTTATACGCTTGCATTTGCTGTCTAATTTATGTTGGCTAGTGTATCATTTTCGTCTACTTATGTAGCCTTAGTGGCTGATATTGATAAGTGGCATAGGGGCAGCAGGTGTGCCGCTGTAGATGAGGTGCGCTCTAGCGAGTCAAATTTTGTTCGATATAACCTAAAAGAGCAAATAGATATAATCCAAATCTAATGAATGTAAGTCTTTGTGCGGTTATCGTTTCTACATCAAAACTGAACACCAGTAATCATTTGCCGCACATTTCATGTAAAACATGTTACGTCTTAAGTCTTGGGCGACGTCAGGCATAAAAGAGAACTTTGTGCAACATTGCAACTATGAAAAATAACAGTGCAGGCACTTATCATTAAGTTATTATTCCATTCACGCTGGATTATAGAGACATCTGATAAAAGTTATTGCAGAAGGTTAAAAGAGTGCGACAAGTAACACAAATTGTCAATTATTGTGTTCGCATAAAAATATTATGTAGCATGCGTGTATTTAAACATAATAAAAGCGCATGCTCTGCTGTTTATAGGCAGATTTTTATCACGAGATGGACAGGGACCTAAATGGTAGTTTTGTCTTTTCATCTCGTAACGCCCCATAAAGTGACGCTGCTAGTTTGTACGCAAATATGTGTATTATCTCACTTTTAGGCGCATTGGTCTGGAACAAGTATGCTATGTCCCATTCCAAGATTACCTATGTAGGTTTTCAGGCATTTATTGATGGGAAGATATAGATATTTATAATGAAAACGTTTACGGGAAATGAGTTAAAGATTTCGTTGTACTTGTTGTATTTACACAAGATATGTCCTCCTTCTACTTTCTTGGAACGAGCTTTTGGTCCCAATTCTAGTTGTTCCAATACTGCATTGGTTGAAGGCTAGAGTCAGAATTGTAATCAATAAATTTGATCGTTATTTGCATGTTATTTTTAAGATAGAAATTATCTTAATTATTATTGGTGATAAATTGCACGCACAGTAGCAAGCAACAGATTGCTTGTATTCAGCATCCGATAAGGGAGACTAATGCTCGGCATTTGCTAAAATTTATCTTTAAACTGTGTTACTAATTATGCATGTAATCTAGATTTTGCACTGATTATTTTTATTCTCAACATCTATGGAATAGATACATAAAACGCGACCAAGGTAAGCAAAGTCCTAAATAAGAGAAGAAATATAGTGCACTTCAATATCCTAGAATGGAAAAATTATATCTTCATGGCTTTAATCAGTATAATATTTACCACTGTCAAAATTTAAAATTTAAATATTGCAATATTTAAACTGACAAAAGTATAAGGTTTTGTCACATGATTTCCTTTGTGAGTACAATTCCAATGGCATTCCATCAAACTTATGGTTTATGAACACATCAACGTGCGAAAGGCAAAATGAAGTAAAAAATAAAGCGAAGAAAATGTACAATTAAACAAATAATATTTCATGAGAAAAGGGGGAAAATGTGCGAAGCGATTTCAGAATTCAAAGCGACACAACTATTTATTTGGTCATCCCTCGTTGTAATCATTGGCTTAATGAATTCAACATGATATGTAGTTGATTTTCAACACTCGTTTCCCATTTCATGAAATGCGTAAATAATTATATTCATCATGAATTCAATCCAATCCCCATTTTTTGACAGCCGGTGTCCTGAATATATGTATAGGTTTTGAAAGTATAGTCATCAAATGCTTGACAGCATGAGAACATCGTCCATTACATATTATAAATTACAGGCTTGCAATTTATAAAAAGACGTTCATCATAGGTTACAATTGCTACAAGCTCTTTCTTTCTTCCGTCTGTACAAAAATCTGTCATTTTGACAGGTTCGGTATTAATGAAACTCAGACACACCGACAGTGTGCGTGTGGGACAACGACAACAGGGATTCTGCTGTATGCTGTTGACAAGTCTTTGAAATGTATTATTACTCCCACTCGTCGACAGTAAGAGGAAATACCTTTTTACTTTTTGTAATAATTATATACTCTTTAGGATAACGAAATAATATGAATCCCCGTACATTTTTCGACAAACTTGAAGATTAATATCTTTTGCAGTTAGGGTTTTACTACAGTGCATGTGATAACGATGCATAAAGTATAAAAAATTAGTGAATATGTTTGCATCTGTCGCATTTTGTGTGACAGCTCATTTAAATGCAAAAAACTGGTAAGAACACGATGATGACTTTGTCAAGTGTACTTCTACAAAAAGGATGGATTTGAATGCGACTTTAAAGAAGTATTGACTGCACCATGAAGCCATGAAGCTATTTATTATTGAGCTAAGAAAACATTCATTTTAAAACTTTTTAAGTTAAGCTAGTAATATACTGTGATAATTTTGTCGGATAGCTGCATGCAATCAAAATAAACTTATCTTACAATTTTATACTGTAAAATTTTCCACATTTTAAAACTACTTACTTGTAATAAGGTACGTAAACTATGTTTATATAGATTTCTACGTCACTTCTTGCACACCTTTGGACCTTATAATGAAGCATTTAAATAATTGCAATTTACTGCACTATGCAGACTAATGTATAAAAAATGCACATCATTTCTCACCCAAATGCGCGTGTTAATTGGGTACAAGAGCTGATGATTTTTTGAATTCTGCAAATAAATTGCAGATTTGCAAGATCTGCATTTATGATTGCCTGGTATAAATACTGTAAAAGCATATCAACAAAATTAATTTTCATTTTTAAGTGTTAGTCCGCCCACATAATGTGCATATTTATATGATATATAAGGTACATAGTGCATCTTATAAGCCTTCAGCCTTTACTATCAATGACGTTGCTGACTTAATATTGGTCTATTAGCAAAGAACCAACTATTAATTCCGTAAAGAAAAAAAACAGTATTCACATGAAATTCAAGCTCAGGTAGCTGCCAAACGCCATGAAACAGCTTTTGAATCGGAGTCTACTAAAGGAACGGAAGCAATCTCTTGATTTGCATTTTAAATTTTAATTAAAATTAAGATAAAATTTGATCTTTTGAGTAAAGTGCATCTTTAGTTAGTTTACAATAAAAAACCTAATGCATTGTGATGATCTTTACTTTTTTGTTTTCTCCAAAATTCTGAACTTCATTTCATTTCATTAAAATAAAACCTTCATTCCAGAAAATTTGCTCCTGTCATAAAAATTTATTAGACAAAATAACTAAATGCCATCATTCTAGATGTAAGAATGGAATGCAGGAACATATAAAGAAGACATTAATTGGCAAAGACATAACATAAAAGCAAGGTTCCTTGGCAGGGGGATGCAGACAGACATCTAGACAAAACCATAGCACACTGACGCTTGTGCTTTTAAGTGCACCCACAATACAATGATCGTAATGAAGGGACCGTTAAACAATAAAAGTTACTATATGCCTTGCTAATATACCTCTGTTATAGGTATTCGCTTACATTTATATTCTACACATCACACGCAAAACCCTACATATTATTCTTGTTAAAACCAAAATATTTTGTGTGAAGCAGAATTTTACTATGATTTTTATCTAAAACTAACATATTATTTGAAACACATAACCAGTGAAAGAAAAATAAAGCAAGACAATAGTAAGTAAGTCACTACCAGACGCTCAGTGACCGCGTTCTAGTCAACAGGTCAGCTAGGAGTTCATCTATCATCATCAGCATACTAGCTCATTTGATTTCTAGCGTTTCGACGCGAAACTGTTATTAACACGGTGTTCATGAACACTCTGAACAAAGTATTTTATTTTTGAGTGTGTAAGTGGCAGCTTTGTAGCTGTTACTTTAACCGAGAATTCCCAAAGTGCAATTACAGGAATTTTCGCACTTGCGAAAAAATACTGACTTAAAATGTCATCAATATCAGTATATACGGATTTTGTGAACGATGTTGCCGAGCACGTCGTGTTTGGTTGTTTTAACCTTTACAAAACTGTGATGAGATACGTGTGCCTTTTATTTTTCCCAGTTGTTAAACAATTAGTGGCTAGAAAGCACAGAAGATGTGGAGTGTCAGTAAACGGGAAACAAGCCCATGATATTCAAGTGCTAAAAGAACAGGATTTTTACTTGAGGAATGCGATAGAATGGAATTTTGGATTCTTTGAGGGCTACATGGATGAAGAGTGGACAACTCAAGATCTGACGGGGTTGGCTATTCAAGCAATGAAAACCAGAAGAACGAAAGAGATACTTCATCCACTAACTTCTATCATGGCAAAAATGAATCTGCAGACAAAGTCGAGAGCGTGGGCAGTTGGAGAAGGGCATTACGATATTGGTAAGTTAACTTTTCTCTCGAAGGAGAAAAAAACTAGAAAGAAAAAAGTTGGATGTTGATATTTTTTTGAAGAATGCAAGTAACACTTTTGCCTTTTCTGTTTCTTGATTCTGTTACAATCAATGACAAAACATGAGTGGTTGAGCCAGGCAGTGTTTTTTGGTTGATGTTGTTGCTTTGCTCCTATTTGTATTCTGGAGATGTTTAGTTTGTATCACAAAACAAGCCAACTTTTCTTTTTTATCCAAAGCCTGTAGGCTATAGGCATGAACGCAACAAATAAAATAGAAATGAGGTTACTATATATATTTAGGCAAAGGGGAAAACGATAAGGTAAATTTAATTTTTGTTTTGTTTCTTATTTCCTGATTCTTCGTTGTGTCAAAATAGGTAACGATATTTACGAATCAATGTTGGGAAAATACATGCAATATTCGTGTGGATACTGGAAAGACGCAAAGACTCTGGATGAGGCTCAATTTGCAAAAATGGATCTGATCGCGCAGAAACTAAAATTGCAACCAGGCATGAAAGTTTTAGATATCGGCTGTGGCTTTGGAAGTTTGGATCTTCACCTAGCTAAACATTACGGAGTTTCTGTTGTCGGCTGCTCCATCTCGAAAGAGCAAACTCGCTACGGTGAACAGATTTGTAAAGGATTCCCAGTAGAGTTCCGTCTCTGTGACTATCGTGACCTCAACGAGAAATTTGACCGAATTGTTAGTGTGGGCATGTTTGAGCATGTTGGTCTGAGAAACTACCGTACATTCTTTGAAGTTGTGAGAAGATGTCTAAAAGATGATGGGATCTTTCTTCTCCAAACTATTGGCAACAATCATGACTCCGTCGCCGGGTTTGACATTTGGTGTCATAAGTACATCTTCCCAAATGGTTATGTCCCTTACTATATGGATATCTGTAAGGCTATCGAAAAGCTTTGGGTTATTGAGGATTGGCATAACTTTGGGCCTGACTATGCAAAAACTTTGGCTGCCTGGGAAAGAAACTTTGACGCAGCTTGGCCGGATAAACTGAGGGCAAAATATGGGGACAGGTTTTACAGAATGTGGAAGATTTATCTGAGTTTCGCACAAGGATTTTTCGCTTCAAGAGCTTTCCAGCTTTACCAGATTGTCTTGTCAAAGGACGGTCTCCCAGAAGGATACAGAGCTATACGATAACAATACATGCTACATGAAAAGTGAAACAAAAGGGTTTATAACATACCATAATAATATATATCTTTTTTCCTTCTCCAATAACCATGCAATCTAGATAGATACATTTTCTATTTACATCTAAAAATAGGGAGAAACATTGTGCTGTGACACGCTTTCAACTTTTTGGATCTGTGTTTAGTTCAATTTATTTCTATATTTTACATGCGAGAGAAAGGCTTTTTCAACCATATTATTACTATGTATGCTCATTATAAAAATATTAGTTTGGAAAATTTAACAGCAAAGTAAAAGCTTTAGTTTGAAAGTTTACTGGAGAAAATTTTAAACTTCTTCATCCTGCTCTCTGTCATTTTATGCTTTCGTTTTTGGCGTGCAAAAAGGGTATGAAAGTTTTGTATTAGTTTTAATAGTTATGGCGCTCAAATACCATAAGATTTTTTTATATTCCCCGAGAGAGCGACTTGTCTTAGGCATAATACTTACCTTAAAGTAGTAGAGCTAACAATAATGTCGAATATATAACGGTAACAATAATAGCATGATCAATTTGATAGAGTGACTGGCCATTAAACAAACAAACTGCAACTGTATCGTGTAGGGAAATCAGACTAGGGTTCAGATTCTACAGTGTGATGACTTTACTGACGATTACCTGTCAGTTGCATTCATTCTTCTAGTGAGCATCTTCCTCTTCAGAGATTCATTCATACTATTTTCGTTGCGTTGTTATAATAATGAACAAAGTCGAACGCACACACAAGTTCAAACAATTGTTATTTGTGAGGCGAAGCGTGAAAGTTTATACCGAGAAGGGAGTCAGGCCAAAAGTATGTATTTGTAATATAGGTAGATAAGATAGGGTAGATTAAAAGTAGAGTAGTGCCTTAACTGTTTACTTTGTTATAGGCCATATGAAGACGTGTTCATGTATGTTAATAATAATGCATGCACGTCATAATGATAAATTCAACTGGGGAGCAATCTATGATACGCTGAATAACAATGTACAGTTAGACTTTTGTAGTCTTGTAAAATAGTAGACTGTAAAAAGTAAAGTACCTACAGAGTTAATAGGGGATTTCAATGTGATGACGCTGAATTCTCCTGGACGCTGTTTAAAACATTAATATATTTTATGACTGTTGTAAGTTGGCGTTTTTAGAGTTATAAGAGTCACGATTATTTTCATATTCAACGTCTCACTTCATGGGGATGGCAAACGGGATCTTCATGTTCTTGTGTACTTTTGATTGCCAAAAAAAATTATACAGGAAAAAAAACTTTCTTCAAGTGGCAAACTTTCCTTTCTAACTAAATCTACGTAAAAAGTTTATGCTAGAAAAATATACAACATGACACTATTTAAGTAAGGCATGAAATTATTTTGTTCATAAATATGTATGTTACCAAAAAAGTATGTATACTATATAGAATGTGTCTGAAAACTTTAAGATCAAATGTTAGAAGATAAATAGCGCGAATGTTTCACGAAAGGTAAAATTGAATAAATGTATATGATTTTGTAAACCAAAGTGATAACTCAATGTAAAAAACAGTAAAAAATATTAAAAGACAAAAGTTGAGATTTACTGGAATAAAATTTAAATTTTTATTTCATATTACCACAAAAACTCTTACATATTAAAGTTGTATTGAGTAGACATGTGAATTTATGCTCCATTTTTGTGAAGATAAAATAATGCTGGTTGATGGTGTTGGTTGGCTCCTTTTTTTTGATAGTTTGATTGCGTCTTCCATTCCAGCAGCAAATACGCAATTCCTTTTAGGATTTTGGTCATTTTTTAGTGGGAAACTCTCGATTGGTACATTGTTAGGTTTAGATAGTAAAAAATTGAATGCAGCACCGTAACGATTCCAAGTTCCGTAGACGACTATCATGTTCCTTGGGGTGGAGTCTAAACCATTGTACCCCAAATAGCCCATAAAACAATTTAAGCTCCACCCACAGGCCCAAAAGGCTCTTACTCAGAGCATTAGTCTATTTGGGTTTTATTTCAGTAGAAATCACCGTAATATCTTGATTTTCCTTCCGTTTCCCGCTACATACATATGTATGCACATAATGTGAGTTTGGAGTTCATGCATCAAGACGCATTATTACACATGACCAAATAGTAAAATGAAGGTTTTTCTTCCTTTCCGGTTAAATAAATGTTGACTGCAATATAATATTTTACGAATCTTTTCTCTTCTCCGCTCCAGCATTCTCGATTTATAGTCCACTTCCACATGGGAGAGAACGAGGAGAAGGGAGATATTATTATAATACGACTGACTGAACCCGACGAAAGCGTTTTACTATTATTTTCCATCTTTTTATGTTCTCTCATGTACAGCAGCTGTGTGATTTTTGGCATTGCTTTCCAACCACTGCAACACAACATCCCGGTATCCTCAGTCCTTTCCAAAACTCCATTCAACTGTCTTCCACCTTCTTCCCAAGATTTATTTTTTTGAATTCAGCAATCCAGCATAAAATACAGTGTACATAATATTTGAATCTTTTACAAAAAATATTCCTAACAAGTGACAAAGGGAACTGTCTAAATTGGATTCAAACTTCAAGGGAAGGGTGTATATGACCAAAAACAGTGATAAAACCTGGCAGGGAAATACAAAGCATCAGTAAAGACCAAGGTAAAAAGTATGCCTCAAGCATACAAAAAACAACATAAAAATTTGAGTTTAAATTGCGATTCTTGCAGTTTGCATCTGATATAAACCTGATTTTCTCTCGTTATTTTCGGATCATTTAGAAAACTTGGAACCCGCATACATGCCTCCAGTAAAAAAGAAAGCAAAATTGTTGAAACACACATGAATCCAGACGGCAGAAAAAATATTTTATAAAATACATAATCCAATGCATACTATTGCTACTGCAACGCCTGTGACTACACACACTTTCTCTTTCGTTCGTTAGTTCGTTTCATCCTTTTCAATGTAGTACTTTTATCTTGTGAAGCAGCTGGGCTGTAAATGTATAAAATTGAGAAAGGAACATGTTTCTTTCAACTCGGCATAAATAATACGTGTCATGCCGTGTGTGTGAGAGAGTCTCGAGTCTCGACCAGCACTTGGAACTTTTGGTGATTGATATTTTGATATTTGTAACGTGTCACACGAACATCCGGGAGCATATTGAAGTAACACATTATGTAATGCGTTAAGAAAAAGAAGACGAACATTTCGAGGAGGTACTCGACTAGGTATCTATAAACTTTTTGAGATGTGATGTGATATGGCACACAGTCTTCCTCACCTCACACTTGAGTTGTTACCTAAATCTTGTTCAAGATTAGCTTGACTTGACTAGAACACCAAATGCAAATACAATATTGTTAAAACCCTATATTTACGCTTACAAGAAATGAACAAAGGTCAAACGCTTGAGTGAAGCAACTATTAGATTCGTAGGAGAGAACATGAAAATCTACTTGCTCGTGGCACCGTGATAAACTGCACGCGCACATATAAACATAGGCATTATCGCAGTTACCCATACATACTAAGCATTAATATTTTTGAAAAATATTTTGATTGATTCTAATAAAATTATTTAGTTGTTTTTGTTATAAAAAATAAAATGCTACAATAAATTTTGTAAATTCTTTTCTACAAAATATAATTAAACATGAAGCAAGTATGCATTACTATATTTCTTGTTATATTATTTTCAATTTGTTTATTGTGCCATATTTTGCTGTACTTAAGAACATAATAAGTAAAAATATAAAAAATGAATTTTATATTTTTATAAGGTATGTAATTTTTCATTGCGCTCAAACCTTTGTCGGATAAATTTAATGTAATTCGAAAGATAGTACCGGGAGAATAAAAAACCGTCGTAACATTGTCGTTAATGATGATATGACATGTGTAAACAAAAACCCAAATCAAAACGACTATTTGGAACAGATAATGAAAATTTCTAAAAGTTATTCTGTCTAATACTTCTTCGTGCAATCGTAAATGATTTTCGTACTTTTATCAATGTTTTATGGCAAAAAAAAGAAAGAAATAATTATTAGGTTAAGAGGATAAAAATCTGCTTGAATGATATGGATTTGATTTCTTTGGAGGCATAAAGTTGCAAAACTCAGAACTACAAAGTAAAAATCGAAATTACATACATCAAAATACTTCTGCTAAAAAGTCACATCCCTAACCTATTATATCAAATTTTGTAAAAAAAAGGTTTTTTAGTTTGTTTAGTAGGTAGGGATATCCAAGGAAATATCCAAAATACCACTTTCAATGACACGATACGAACTTTATATACTTTTTAGAAAAATGGAAATCCCAAGGTTAATGAAATTCTTAAAAACTGTTCTCATAAAACATGTTTTATCTCATTACATTAAATTGAGTTTACTGGGTCAAAGCGAATCTTTTAAGTATTTTGCAAGAATGGAAATGGTGGCTTTTCTAACCCTTTGAATGTTTGTCGGAATATTACGCAACATTCGTCAAGTTTAATTCGTCGTATGTTTGCAGCATTGCAGTAAGAAGAGGTACTCAAATATGAAGAAAAAGTAATATAAACTCAAGAAATCTAAGTAAAATGTAGCACCCTTTCTTCCGCATACACAAGGGTGCACGTGATATACCTTGTACTTTGATAATAAAAGTAGCAATATAATGAGTATCTTCATCGGAAGTGCCTCTTTGATCTCAACTCATATCAATCTCTTTTATACCTCTTTTTGGGCAAACTCGCTGAATTTCTTATTTTTTGTACTTTACAGACAGACGAAGAGCTTTTTATTTCATGTTCTATTTTCAAGAATGGCATGAACAGTCCAACGTTAAATCTAATAAAAATCATGTTTTCGTATTTTCGTTTAACTTGTTCATGTCCTTTTGTCATAATAATATGAGTACTATGTTAAGTTACTCTTCCTTGTTTCTACACTTATTCGTATATAAGCAGAACAGTGAAAGTAAGATTTCTAGGGTTTGAAAGGTAATGGCAAGGTGGCCACATTTTTTAAATTCACGTTAAATAGCTCTTTTAAATTAGGTTTTTGTGAACCAACAAAATAACATGGTTCATTGTTTCAGATAAATTAAATATAATATAAAACAAACTTATTCATTTGAGCTCCAAGAGATATCAGAACTCTAAAAAATTTCAATTAAACAAATATAATATTTAAATAAATAAAT
>JAQFYG010004037.1:0-11583 GCA_034694325.1 Entomobrya corticalis | reverse complement strand
TGCCCCTGTAAGAGGTGCTAAATGGGTCCATTAAAACCCGGGTTAAAATGGGTTTTCTCTAGCCCATTTAAATCCATGTGGCATATCTGTATTGTAGTCATATTTGCCATTATTACTCTTAGAGTAATTATCATAATTGTGAATGTAAGTTATTGATGACTGTCTTCTGGCTGGCATTTTTAGACACTGGGGACTCGTCCACTTCCGGTCTCTCTTTGTCAGTCGGAATATAGATCTTGGTGTCTATCTAGTCGTGATGCATTTCGATCTCACGCATTAAATTCTAAATTGCTGAAAATTTGGTTGAATATTTTTCTACTGATACACGTTTAAATGAAGATAGCCACGCTCTCTTTCCCCGGGGTTATGGGGCAAGACGAAACTAATTGTCGATCAATTTGATCCCACTAATTTCCGTTCAGATGAGCGCCAAAATATGGTTTGTTTAAAGATTTATGTCCCGCGTTCTTCACAATTAAGTCGCAGATTAAATAATTAGTTCGACTTCGCAATTTGTTCCATTGCCCCAAATAAACCTAAATATGGACCTAATACCTAAATGAGACAGGGAATGGAAGAACAGCCGTGACAAGTTATTGTTTCCTGACGAATGATAATCTCACGATCAGTTTCAAATAGAACTGTACAAAAAATATAAACCGAAGTAAGTCATGTGTCGCATGCATTTGTTGCTACAATGTTTTTTAGATCGTAACCGTCACTAACGGTAAACGTTTACCTTTATAGTTGAAATTTGAACTTGATCGAGACTAAAAGTGTAAATATCGATTGACGAAAACAAAATTTGAATAGCATAGTCTTCGGGATATCCTGTACACGGAAGCACACAGACATCTGCCTAAAGCAGCTCAATTATCAATAGTTTTTGCTGCTTAAGGTACCTGAGTACCAAATTTAGCGTCAATCGGTAAAGTATTTTATGAGTTATCGTGTTATCACCCAGACACGTAAATAAACAGACTGGATCTTCATCGCATAAACTACCTACATCGCATTTTACAATGCTGCCGGAAGTTAATAAGACATGCCAAACAGAATAGGTTACAGTTACACAAGTATGTTTTATGGCTTTAATCATTTGTATTTAATAATTTTTACAAATTAAACATTTGCACAACGATCTAATCTATAATTTTATAGTACAAAAGTAGTATATTTTCCAAAGTATTGTAAATTAATATGGTTAAAATTATCAACTCGACTGTAACGTAAACAGACCAATTAACTTGTTTACAAAGTATTGTAGGTAATTCCTTATCCACTAACATTCTTGATTCTTCCTAATTCTCTCCTGGATACCATTCAACAGTCAGGAGTCCTCAGGACTCAGGACCACTCAAGTCGTTATCCTGATCTTGCTGTGTCTTCAGTCTTCATTACGATGACATTCGTTCCTCAGAGATCTTTTGCTTGGCTCCACAATATTCTTTCTGAAATTATAAAGAAACATCATTTTCATTATTTATCATCAAAGGTTTATTTAGTTGTTTAGTTGTGGCTTTCGCCCCATTTGGATTTATTTTTGTAATAGAAAAGAAAGTAGAAGTTATTTTATTCTTATTTCTTACTTGGCATTCTGGGCTTTCTTCTTGCTATTAGTCGCCTTCCACCAAGCTCCATATGACGGCAGCTTTTGCAATTGTTTGGCGTGCATTCCCAGGCCTGATTGATAAGGTGGCATACGATGTTCAACCGGAGAGGGGCTGCGCGGCCGCAGCCTTTTCCTTCCTCTCCTTTTCGCCAACTTCCGGTTTTGAACATTTCCTTTCTCATCCTTTTCATCAGTTTCGACATCTTTAGAAGCCAATGCCATCTGAGAGGAACCAGCTATTCCATTCATGGAAGCATCATCGACGCCCGAATCACTAGCTGGTGTAGATAGTTCATCAACTATCGGAATCGCATTGACGCCATGACTGGTCGCTGCTGCCATTGGACAAAGCGGCTTTGACGGTATTGCACCCACTGGTTGCAGATCTAAAAACAATTAAAATAACATGTACATATTAAACGACGATTAGACTGAACTATTATATCTTTATAATTAAAGCTACCCATATTTAAAAAATAGTTTATTTTTTTAATCACCTAGGAGTGCGAGTGATCTATCTCCGTTCAGATCAGCCAACTCTGGATTTTCCGTGGGAGGATCAGAATCTGCATCTTGTGCTGTGATTTTGAATAGACTCAGATAATATTCCAAAAGATCGTCGTCAACCGATTCCAGTTGATCCAGAATGTCGACACTTTGATCATTGACGCCCTCATTAGCTGAAGTGGAAGGCTCATTAACTATCGGAATCTCATTGACGCCATGACTGGTCGCTGCTTCCATTGGAGAAAGTGGCTTTGAAGGTATTGGACCCTCTGGCAGTAGATCTAAAAACAATTTTTTAAAATAACATGTATATAGTAAACGACAATTAGACTAAACAATGAATTCCTCATAATTCATCCTACACACTTTAAATTATAATTTTTTTACTACCTTCAACAGATCTATCTCCGTTCAGATCAGCCAATTCTGTATTTTCCGTGGGTGGATCAGGATCTGGATCCTGTGCTGTGATTTCTAATAGATTCCATCCCATAATATCTTCGTCATCCAATTCCAAGGGAATGTCGACACTCGCAAAGAAATCGTCCATCACCTCCTCCGCGGCTCTCATTTCCAAGTTGGTGATCCCGCGTACCCTCATTCTTTCTCTGACTGAGTTTGAAATGGAGCTCAGAAACAGAATATACTGACCGGTAAACTGTACAAGTATATCTCCAGGAAATGGAGTAGTTCCAAATGTTTTTGGAAACCGAAAACTTACAAGTTTTTTGGATGCAGAGGTTTCAGAGGAAAGTTTCCTGCCCAAAGTCCAAGCGCCTTATGAACTCTCATTCCAGACTTGACCCTTTATATATGACTTGAAGAAGTCGGAAATTGGGTCGATTTATTTCGTAATTGAACGACAAACGTTTCAGTTTGGTAATTTTATGTATATTTTTAATATGCTTGAAATATAATTAATTGTGGATAATTATCATTCCAATTGATTTCAATATATATTTTTTTCTCAAATATATTTAAAAATTATTTAAATGCAAGTATGCAAACTATAGAGTGAACTTTGAATTTGATAGTCATAATTATCTTCCCCGGAAGTAGAAAGGAGTGTTTCTAGACACAACTATCTGTATTTATGATATTGACCGTATTTGCTTTCCTGTATAAAAATGATCTTCGACGATGTAGCTACTGGAATGTAGCCACTTTGTCCAAATTCCAGGTACGCTTCGGATGACTGGCTTCTTTGCATATATTCAAAAAAAAATAGATTAAAACTATTTAAGCATTTTAATTAATTTTCATTAACTGCTCGTTAAGAAATTTTAATGATATTTGAAACTGTACGTATGTTATTGAATAATTTTATACGAATATGTACATTCAATTACATTTGTTTGTATCTCGTTAAAAGCATGAAACTTACGTGTTAACATATTTTTTATAGATCCTCAATGACATTTCATATATGCAATATTATGTTATGTTATGTTTTGGATTTCATAGTTTATTTTCTGCTTCAATGAATCTGTTTTCTTTGTTTCTCATAAACTTCAGGGAGTTGAGTCCCTCAACACGCAGAAATGTAGTCATCTATTTTATTGCTAGGATGCATGAAATTACTATATGCGGTGCGCCATATATACGAATAGGTTAATCTGCTCATTCAATTTCCGTCTTATTTTACTTGCAGCTTTACTTTTAGTGCAGTTTTTATATAATTGTTTTCCATATATGATGTAGTAACGCCTTTTCTGTATAATAAATATTATAAAAAGGAGGTTTCAATACACCTTGAGTTTGAATTAATTAGTTAGTTACATGTACACAAGAATAACCAACACCATTCAAAACAATTCAAATGAAAGTATCTGGAATAATGCACCAGTTTTTCAGAAAACTGGAAATAAATAAAAGATGACGTTTGATGTATTTTTAACAGTTGGCATTTTTACTTTTTATTCATCATTAATTTACCATAATTATAACGATCAAGGTAATTTATATTGCTTGTATTTAGCAAGTAATATCTTCTTAACTATGTAATTGTTGTTTCTGTGGAAACCCTTTTAGATAGAGATAGCTCACTAAATTACACAGACATCGTCGTCCTCGTATATATTGTAATTTTAGCGCATATAAGTCAAAAGTATAAATGCATAACATTTTTTCTTCTTCTTCATACTTTGGTGTGTTTACCGTTTTAAGCTTTAGCCTTATTTATATATTTATATAAATTACATAATATAGTAAATATTTTATCCGAGAAATCTAATAACAATTATATAATTATAACAATGATTATAACTATAATAATCTCTCTTCAGCGATATTTTTCAGGGAATAAAGGGATTTTATGTTTATTTTATACGCATTTTAGCATAATAGCGAATGAAAACTACTATTATTTTCCATAATTTACATAAAGAATGCATTGAAAGTATAATTGTTTTCAAAACAATTCATAGTAGAAAAAAAATCATGTTATGTTTTACTAGAGAGTAGTTAGGAGTGTAATAGTAGTAGTTAGTATTTAATGGTAGCAGTAGTTAGTGCATTGTTGCAAGTTACACAAATCTGGTAAAATCGCTTTAAAAAATCTCGTCAATCATACATACATACTACATTAATTATAAATCGTTTTATATAGTTTTTTAATAGTATTGCATCCATTATAATAAATAAAGCATATTTAAACATTAATATATGCTGTTTGGTATATTTAAACAAATAAAAAACGAAAGCATAGCAAACAAGTTGACCGAAAAAAAACAAGCAAATGTTACCAAAAGCTTTATTACATGCTAACAAGTATTCTTAAAATAATAATTGATTAACCAAATTTTACATAGAAAAGTGACACCTTCTTTTCATTATTATTTATTTAACCTCTGGATTATAACCAATTAGTTTAGTGGTTTAACAGCGTTTTGCATATTTCAAAAATATCAAATAGATTCATATGCATGTATTCATAGTTTACCGATATTCATAGATTAGAAGATGAAACAAAAAAAGTAATTTATAAACCCTTTTATATTCCTTTTAACTCCATATGTATGTTTTGTTCATAGATCATACTTAATAGAGTTGTAACAAATCAACCTTGTATTTTATATATTTTAAGAAACATAAAAAATTGAGAAAAAAAAATTAAAGTAAGCCTAACTTCAGTATAATATATAATATGAAGTGTTAAAGACTAGAGGCTCACCTCTATTATCACAAGAATTATTTGTATATTGTAGTTATTTTTTAAAATATTACACGATATACAGAGTAGTTGTTGTTGTGGCTATCTAGACATAAATCTAAACATTTTCATTTTAGTTTATAACGATCCGAGTCGATGTCGCGTGTATTTATTTTTTAAGTAAAAATATCCTGTCCGATTGGTGGACACAAATCCATAGTTAGTGTATAATTAGAGTGACAACTGACAACCGATGACTACAAATACAATTATAACACCATTCCTGATTCTGTATATCATGCGTTTACACAAGAAAATAGGCTTTTGATCTAATTAAGCCGATTATAATTTAACTTACTGGGTTGTTAAACTCATAACAATGACATTTACCTTTTTATTTTTTTCAAAATATACAACCAGTATAAATAGTGTAACATGACACGACAAAAAATTTAGAATCATTGAAAACAAAACTTATGTATAGATAGATACATCGAGATTATACACTTTTTTTTAGCTTTTAACGATATATATATACTGCAAACAAATCTGTACAAAACAAGCTTAATAATAGTTAGGACAGAAGATAAATTCCTGATAAAGGATATAAGCCCATACATAAGGTTTAGTATTTTTTCTGTAATTTTTCAATGATACTAGCGAGATGGTATACTGAAACTGAGCGCGAGGGTAAACAACATAGTTTTTAAGGAAAGCGCCATAGACTATTCCACTTTTAGAGATTTTTTTCTTTGAGCGCACAATATACTAAAAGCTAATTAAAATTATTACATTCATAATTAAAGCCTGCATAATAGAATATCCATTGTTTATAGAGAAAGCATGCGCATGCGATAAATGGATACGTGTGGGTATGTATATACGTTCATATAATTTACAGTATTCACTATAATTTTAGAGATTGTTGTTGATATAGTAATAAGATGTGTCCTATGCGAAGACTGATATATTATCATTTCTTATCATCGGGTGGAGTTGGCGAGTTCCCGGATTCACTTCGAGTTCGCTTCAAAGTATCCAGATACTCTTGTTGGGAAGCTGCAAGAACTTTTGCCAGGATGCCAGCGTCCTCCCATTCATTCAGACCTGAAAACAAAATGGAAATCAGCAAATTAGAATAATTAGAAAGCCCAGATTTTAAAATGGTTGACCTTATCGATTATATTTTTACACACCAAAGATTTCTGGTGGCATCTGATTCATAAAAGTTGCGGTTTCCAGCAGCTCAAAAGTATGTTCTGGGCTTCCGCTCGAGCCCTTGGCCAACTCAATTTCCAAAGTTTTGGAGGTAACTGTCGTCGCAGCCTGCTGAGAATTTGCAACGGTTTTGCTTGTACCTGGCGTCGATGGAGGAGGTGACAATCTTGCCGGAGAATTTTTGAAGGATGCTTCTCCACGAAATGGTGATCCTAAAGGAGAGCCCATATTGCCATGGGAACGTGGGCGTGGCGAACGCATGTCAGAGGTGGAGGCCGATGTTGCTGTGGCGGATGAACTGGATGCTACTGGAGAACGTCTATTGCGTCGTTCGTTGTCCTTTAGCCACTGTAAATAACTTTCTCGTGCAACTTGTTCCTCAATTGCTTCATTTGTGGCTTCCCAATCAGTTGCTCGTAGCTTATCTTCCAACATTGCCTATTTTTCATAATAAATCAAAATGTGATAAGTACAGATTTATCACATTTGTCACGACAGCTAAAAACCATAATTTATCAACTGACCTGTTCAATTTGATAGTCCTCACTCTGGCGAACACCTTCCTTCAATACGCTCTTATCTGCCATTCCAGGAATATGCCCAGGGAGACCCAGACCCACTCCAATTGTTGCCTTGTACGGATCCACCAAGCTGTTGTAATGAACTCCTCGATGATAAGACAGACGAATCGGCTCGTTATCCGTTTGATGAGCCCCTTGGAAACTGTTGATAGGATCTGTAAAATATATTACGACACGGATTGAGCTGATAAATCCGTAATAATTCAATACAAGTTGACTGCAAGTAGTAAGTTCTGAAGCAAAAATACTCACCTGTTGTATAGCAGAAGACTTCAATGGTACGATTGTACATTTCACTCATTGCTTGAATCTCAATATGATTGCCATGAACAAAGTCCAAACGCTTTCGACGCACGTAGTGGTCAAAATCTTCGGTGACGTATTGCGAAAAATAATCCGAATTAGCAGCCTAAATTACAAAAACAAACACAACATTTCAAAATACAAATTAATGACAAGAGCAAGTCACAATTTAACTAATTATTATAATACAGGTGTTAACTTACGATGTAATCCATGCAATGTTTGCGAACAACTGAATGCATTTCTTGGTCTCCATAAACTTGATCTGCAACCGCTCGGAAAAGGCAGGCTCCATCCTCTCCCATTTTCTTGATGATCAGCCCCTTTTTTCTCATCTTTTTTTCAAATCGTCTCTCCCTCTATTAAAAGCAATAAAAATAAACAATAAAACAATTAAACAAATATACACATCCATTTACTTTTACAATAAACCATTGTCTAAATATAATTAATTAATTAATAACGGTAATTAATAACTACTCACCTCTGCCCATTCCTCTTCAGTCAGCTGACTGCATTGCCTCGCCTCGTACTCATCTTCCGAATTATACGCATTCGCATCAGGACTTGATGCTGATTGGACCGTGGAATTAGTTTCCTTTGGCGACATCCCTCCCCCACTAACAGCACTAGGAGACGCTGAACCAGACCTGTCGCGTTCCACTCGACTAAGTTTGCTCCTTGTAGATCTGACACCAAACAGATATATAATTTTTTTAAAAGAATATTCCTAATTAATATACAAGTGAAGTGAACAGATGATATCCAATCAGCGTAAGAACCCAGGATGGGGTACCTGCTGATTGTAGATGAACTTCCTTACTAACTAATTATTACCTCAAATCTCAATTATAATCAAGAATTACGCAATTTATTACTATTGACTAATTTTTAGGATTTATTTTGTTTATTAATATTGCCTACCCTGATGATAAACTAATTAATTTTGATGATTGTTTACTAATTTAATTTTTTACATGAAGTGCTATTAGTGAAGTTTAAGTTCCTTAGTGACAATCCCAATCAGCTTAAAAACCCTGCTGATTGATGAATCACTATTATTATTGTCATATGATTACTGATTACTTACCGCATAGGAGAAACCCGGTGTCTTCTTTTCCCGTGATTGCTTCCACTTTCAATATGCTCATACTCGTCATAATGCGGCTGACTGGCACGTTTCTCCTCGCGAGTAGTGTTGTGCCCATGATTCAAATTATGGCTAATCGACTGTCCATGTGACCATAACGCAGAAGGACTTGACCTTTCTCCCCCAAATACTGCATTTATACTTTCAGGTTGCAGCTATCAAATCATCATTTAAAAATATCATATTATACTCTCAAAAACCAATTTATCGTACAAAATATATACAACATAAAATATTAGCACCATTTAGAAAATGAATACTCTGAACCAGTCCTCAAATCAAACCAAAAAAAAATACTAACAACTCTGTAAACTACTTAAACCAATTAGCTAACAACTTAATACACAAACTACTCAATTATCTTTCAACTTTTACCTATTAAAGCAATCTAAAGCACATACAATTGAATCAGAAATCATGTAAAACTGATGACAAAGCAACAAAAAACTTGATCGTAAAATACAACAACGTCAGCACATAATTCAACAAATATAGAAACAGATAGACAGACAGCTAAATAGCAATAAAAACTATGGACACATAAAAAGCAAAAAACGACAATAAAAATTCACCTGAAGTTGTGGATGTGCGATTGGATGAGAATGTACATGCGGGAGTGCAACAGCATGGTCGCCATTTTCATCGTTTTTGGAAACACTTCCCTTCTTCTTTGACAAAATGGTCATATTGACAATCTATACCAAATTTTAACGGCTTTCTTTTCTCTTTCTTTTCCGTAACGCCAACTTTATTCGAATGTCAAATGTAGATGGATATATATGGAAGTCCGAGAAGAACAAAATATGCTTCTTTCTTTAATCCAATCTACTTTTGAAACTTTGCACACAAGGAAGATGCCGTTTTGTTCTTGTTTCATAAAATATTATTCAAATATCTTACGATAGAGCACATCTACACCCGTCACCACCACAAACGCGTTTCAGAATGAAGACAAGTTCATATCTTAGTTTTCCAGTTTATTTTGCACAGAAGACTCCCACATTATCCCTCAACCAAATTCCAAAAATCGCTTTACACTTTAAATGCAACGAACTATACACACAAAAAGAAGTACATACACATAAAGAACAATTATATATTTTGATGATCATGCAAGTACGAAGAAAAAAATACTCATTTAGGTAGTTTTTATAAATAGAGAGATATATTATGAATCATAATATATCTATCTATAGACAATAGAGGAATTAGCTATTAGCCATATATAAACCTATTCTCTTTTTTTATTTAGGTAGAAGAATGAAACCATTTAGAAAATATTCAAATCTATCATTTTGAATAATAAAAAATTATTTAAAATAAAAACTTACATTGTATTATTATTTCACCTTATTTCATCAGCCTTTCTTTTTAAAAAAACTCACACATACACACAGACACTACCAAAAAATATGGTGAACTGACTGAGTGAGAACGTAAGAAGAGAGAGATTTCAATGTAATTTTGTTTTGTGTATCATCTGCTATGACGATTATTGGTGTCCTGAAAAAGATAATAATAAATAGAGATTAAATTCAAGTCACAATCTTAAACACACAGTTGAATACATTTTTTGCATAAATTAAGGAAAGATAAACATACCTATCTTGGTTTAAACAAAACTTGGGTTTCATTCAGTTCAACACAATTGAAATCCAATATCTTTTCAAAAGAAAGACTAATATGTTGTGGAGGATTCTCCTTGTGAAGACTCTGACTCTGAATGTGTGTGAGTTGTAACTTGTAAACTTGCATGTGGCTCTTTTTGTCTGATTTGGAGTTTTATTTTTCTGTGGAGGATATAAATATAAATATAAACTAGGGTGTTAATATATCTCTGGAAATAAGAAGATGGAGAAGAACAAGAGCTTAGTTTATGAGAGTACAGAAGAATGAAATCTTATTTGAAGGACTATATTTTCCCCATTTTTGTACATACTCTTCTCTGTAATAAGCTAACTAAGTTTACTAAGATATATGAGAAAATACTAAGTTGTAAGCAGAATATCTTTGTAAAAACGTAGTAAAATATTGGGTTCTTTTACAATGAAAACTATATGCCTGTTAATCATAATAATGTTGCCATGCCACTGTTTGCTGTTTACTTATAGGCTACTATAGTTCCCATTCCCATATGGGATCTACTCATGATCGTCCCTATGAAAAAAAGTACAATAGACAAAACCCTAATTTCTCTACACAGTACATAGAGAATATATCAAATTCATCATTTTTACCAAATGCCTTGTTAGTTGTGAGTTCACACTTCCAACTTCACACATATATTTTACCTTTAGTTTTTAGTTAAGAATTTTTGATGTAAAACTTGGAGTTGTAATATTATATGGATGTGTATCTTGTTGTTATTTTACAAGATCAACTTTTTTAACATATGCGAGAGTTCCTTGGGTTCACTACACTTTTTCCATTCTCTCTTAACCCAAAAGTCTAAGCATAACCGTCATAGGAAATATTTTTTTATAACAGGCCATATTAAATATCACATGTTAAAAAAGGTATTTATAAGGTTTAATTCCTGGTTATATAGTATATATTCAATATTAAATTTATATAAACCTTTTAGTTTGTAAAGGAAAGAACCTCCCCCACGATATACGCTCGTGTAGTAAAATAATGAATAAAATTTTAACCCTTTAATGTATACTTCTGGTATCTCGTAGTATTTGTTGTAGTAAATGGCCCTTCTCGTCATGTCATATGTTTTCCTGTGTGAATTTCTTTCGGGGAGATTGGGAATTGCATTGTGGTCTATTTAGTTTGCTACTTAGGTTGGTACAAATATTTTTCTTTCTTTCTAGTTGCGTAAGTATTTTCTGTAGAGCTATGGCCTCTTCCTTAGTTCCTATTCCGCTTCCCTATTTCCTATCATCTCTCCTTCTTTGGTAATTTTTTTCTTGTATGGTTTATGTTGAAAGTTGAATAGTAGTAGTTTTCATGAGTAGCTTTAGCTTTAGAGCGGATTTTTACACAAAGAAATAAGAGTATTTAGGTTTTATAATGAATGGATGAACTGAGCAGGGAACAGTGAACCTGAGATCTG